>JAEUYN010000848.1:0-279635 GCA_018257835.1 Euura lappo | reverse complement strand
AATGGTGAATCGCGACCCATGTGAGGGAATATCTGCCCCACGATCCCACATCGTACTTGTAGGACCCTCTGATGCCACGCGGTATCGTCGAGGGGTGGATATTTCAAAATTTCGGTACGAAAAAATGGTGAATCGCGACCCATGTGAGGGAATATCTGCCCCACGATCCCACATCGTACTTGTAGGACCCACTGATGCCGCGCAGTATCGTCGAGGGGTGGATATTTCAAAATTTCGGTACGAAAAAATGATGAATCGCGACCCATGTGAGGGAATATCTGCCCCACGATCCCACATCGTACTTGTAGGACCCACTGATGCCGCGCAGTATCGTCGAGGGGTGGATATTTCAAAATTTCGGTACGAAAAAATGATGAATCGCGACCCATGTGAGGGAATATCTGCCCCACGATCCCACATCGTACCTTCTGGGACCCTCTGATGCCGCGCGGTATCGTCGAGGGGGTGGATAGATTAAAATTTCGGCACGAAAAATGATGAATCGCGACCCATGTGAGGAATATCTGCCCCACGATCCCACATCGTACTCTGTAGGACCCTCTGATGCCGCGCGTATTTGTTTGAGGGTGGAGTTATCAAAATTTCGGTACGAAAAATGATGAATCGCGACCCATGTGAGGGAATATCTGCCCCACGATCCCACATCGTACTTGTAGGACCCTCTGATGCCGCGCGGTATCGTCGAGGGGTGGATATTTCAAAATTTCGGTACGAAAAAATGATGAATCGCGACCCATGTGAGGGAATATCTGCCCCACGATCCCACATCGTACTTGTTGGACCCTCTGATGCCGCGCGGTATCGTCGAGGGGTGGATATTTCAAAATTTCGGTACGAAAAAAATTATGAATCGCGACCCATGTGAGGGAATATCTGCCCCACGATCCCACATCGTACTTGTAGGACCCTCTGATGCCGCGCGGTATCGTCGAGGGGTGGATATTTCAAAATTTCGGTACGAAAAAATGATGAATCGCGACCCATGTGAGGGAATATCTGCCCCACGATCCCACATCGTACTTGTAGGACCCTCTGATGCCGCGCGGTATCGTCGAGGGGTGGATATTTCAAAATTTCGGTACGAAAAAATGATGAATCGCGACCCATGTGAGGGAATATCTGCCCCACGATCCCACATCGTACTTGTAGGACCCTCTGATGCCGCGCGGTATCGTCGAGGGGTGGATATTTCAAAATTTCGGTACGAAAATGATGAATCGCGACCCATGTGAGGGAATATCTGCCCCACGATCCCACATCGTACTTGTAGGACCCTCTGATGCCGCGCGGTATCGTCGAGGGGTGTATATTTCAAAATTTCGGTACGAAAAAATGGTGAATCGCGACCCATGTGAGGGAATATCTACCCCACGATCCCACATCGTACTTGTAGGACCCTCTGATGCCGCGCAGTATCGTCGAGGGGTGGATATTTCGAAATTTCGGTACGAAAATGATGAATCGCGACCCATGTGAGGGAATATCTGCCCCACGATCCCACATCGTACTTGTAGGACCCTCTGATGCCGCGCGGTATCGTCGACGGGTGGATATTTCAAAATTTCGGTACGAAAATGATGAATCGCGACCCATGTGATGGAATATCTGCCCCACGATCCCACATCGTACTTGTAGGACCCTCTGATGCCGCGCGGTATCGTCGAGGGGTGGATATTTCAAAATTTCGGTACGAAAAAATGATGAATCGCGACCCATGTGAGGGAATATCTGCCCCACGATCCCACATCGTACTTGTTGGACCCTCTGATGCCGCGCGGTATCGTCGAGGGGTGGATATTCCAAAATTTCGGTACGAAAAAATGGTGAACCGCGACCCATGTGAGGGAATATCTGCCCCACGATCCCACATCGTACTTGTAGGACCCTCTGATGTCGCACAATATCGTTGAGGGGTGGATATTTCAAAATTTCGGTACGAAAAAATGGTGAATCGCGACCCATGTGAGTGAATATCTGCCCCACGATCCTACATCGTACTTGTAGGACCCTCTGATGCCGCGCAGTATCGTCGAGGGGTGGATATTTCAAAATTTCGGTACGAAAAAATAGTTATTCGCGACCCATGTGAGGAATATCTGCCCCACGATCCCACATCGTACTTGTAGGACCCACTGATGCCGCGCAGTATCGTCGAGGGGTGGATATTTCAAAATTTCGGTACGAAAAAATGGTGAACCTCGACCCATGTGAGTGAATATCTGCCCCACGATCCTACATCGTACTTGTAGGACCCTCTGCTGTCGCGGAATATCGTCGAGGGGTGGATATTTCAAAATTTCGGTACGAAAAAATAGTTACTCGCGACCCATGTGAGTGAATATCTGCCCCACGATCCTACATCGTACTTGTAGGACCCTCTGCTGTCGCGGAATATCGTCGAGGGGTGGATATCTCAAAATTTCGGTACGAAAATGATGAATCGCGACCCATGTGAGGAATATCTGCCCCACGATCCCAATATCGTACTTGTAGGACCCTCTGATGCCGCGCGGTATCGTCGAGGGGTGGATATTTCAAAATTTCGGTACGAAAAAATGGTGAATCGCGACCCATGTGAGTGAATATCTGCCCCACGATCCTACATCGTACTTGTAGGACCCTCTGATGCCGCGCAGTATCCTTGAGGGGTGGATATTTCAAATTTTGGGTACGAAAAAATAGTTATTCGCGACCCATGTGAGGGAATATCTGCCCCACGATCCTACATCGTACTTGTAGGACCCTCTGATGCCGCGCAATATCGTTGAGGGGTGGATATTTCAAAATTTCGGTACGAAAAAATGGTGAATCGCAACCCATGTGAGGGAATATCTGCCCCACGATCCCACATCGTACTTGTAGGACCCTCTGATGTCGCACAATATCGTTGAGGGGTGGATATTTCAAAATTTCGGTACGAAAAAATGGTGAATCGCGACCCATGTGAGGGAATATCTGCCCCACGATCCCACATCGTACTTGTAGGACCCTCTGATGCCGCGCGCGGTATCGTCGAGGGGTGGATATTTCAAAATTTCGGTACGAAAAAATGGTGAATCGCGACCCATGTGAGGGAATATCTGCCCCACGATCCCACATCGTACTTGTAGGACCCTCTGATGCCGCGCGGTATCGTCGAGGGGTGGATATTTCAAAATTTCGGTACGAAAATGATGAATCGCGACCCATGTGAGGGAATATCTGCCCCACGATCCCACATCGTACTTGTAGGACCCTCTGATGCCGCGCGGTATCGTCGAGGGGTGGATATTTCAAAATTTCGGTACGAAAAAATGATGAATCGCGACCCATGTGAGGGAATATCTGCCCCAAGATCCCACATCGTACTTGTAGGACCCTCTGATGCCGCGCGGTATCGTCGAGGGGTGGATATTTCAAAATTTCGGTACGAAAAAATGGTGAATCGCGACCCATGTGAGGGAATATCTGCCCCACGATCCCACATCGTACTTGTAGGACCCTCTGATGCCGCGCAGTATCGTCGAGGGGTGGATATTTCAAAATTTCGGTACGAAAAAATAGTTATCGCGACCCATGTGAGGGAATATCTGCCCCACGATCCCAAATCGTACTTGTAGGACCCTCTGATGCCGCGCAGTATCGTCGAGGGGTGGATATTTCAAAATTTCGGTACGAAAAAATAGTTATTCGCGACCCATGTGAGGGAATATCTGCCCCACGATCCTACATCGTACTTGTAGGACCCTCTGATGCCGCGCAGTATCGTCGAGGGGTGGATATTTCAAAATTTCGGTACGAAAAAATAGTTATTCGCGACCCATGTGAGGGAATATCTGCCCCACGATCCTACATCGTACTTGTAGGACCCTCTGATGCCGCGCGGTATCGTCGAGGGGTGGATATTTCAAAATTTCGGTACGAAAAAATGGTGAATCGCGACCCATGTGAGGGAATATCTGCCCCACGATCCCACATCGTACTTGGGGCGCAGTATCGTCGAGGGGGTGATATTTCAAAATTTCGGTACGAAAAAATGATGAATCGCGACCCATGTGAGGGAATATCTGCCCCACGATCCTACATCGTACTTGTAGGACCCTCTGATGCCGCGCAGTATCGTCGAGGGGTGGATATTTCAAAATTTCGGTACGAAAATGATGAATCGCGACCCATGTGAGGGAATATCTGCCCCACGATCCCACATCGTACTTGTAGGACCCTCTGATGCCGCGCGGTATCGTCGAGGGGTGGATATTTCAAAATTTCGGTACGAAAAAATGATGAATCGCGACCCATGTGAGGGAATATCTGCCCCACGATCCCACATCGTACTTGTAGGACCCTCTGATGCCGCGCGGTATCGTCGAGGGGTGGATATTTCAAAATTTCGGTACGAAAAAATGATGAATCGCGACCCATGTGAGGGAATATCTGCCCCACGATCCCACATCGTACTTGTGGACCCTCTGATGCCGCGCGGTATCGTCGAGGGGTGGATATTTCAAAATTTCGGTACGAAAAAATGATGAATCGCGACCCATGTGAGGGAATATCTGCCCCACGATCCCACATCGTACTTGTAGGACCCTCTGATGCCGCGCGGTATCGTCGAGGGGTGGATATTTCAAAATTTCGGTACGAAAAAATGATGAATCGCGACCCATGTGAGGAATATCTGCCCCACGATCCCACATCGTACTTGTAGGACCCTCTGATGCCGCGCGGTATCGTCGAGGGGTGGATATTTCAAAATTTCGGTACGAAAAAATGGTGAATCGCGACCCATGTGAGGGAATATCTGCCCCACGATCCCACATCGTACTTGTAGGACCCTCTGATGCCGCGCGGTATCGTCGAGGGGTGGATATTTCAAAATTTCGGTATGAAAATGATGAATCGCGACCCATGTGAGGGAATATCTGCCCCACGATCCCACATCGTACTTGTAGGACCCTCTGATGCCGCGCGGTATCGTCGAGGGGTGTATATTTCAAAATTTCGGTACGAAAAAATGGTGAATCGCGACCCATGTGAGGGAATATCTACCCCACGATCCCACATCGTACTTGTAGGACCCTCTGATGCCGCGCAGTATCGTCGAGGGGTGGATATTTCAAAATTTCGGTACGAAAATGATGAATCGCGACCCATGTGAGGGAATATCTGCCCCACGATCCCACATCGTACTTGTAGGACCCTCTGATGCCGCGCGGTATCGTCGAGGGGTGGATATTTCAAAATTTCGGTACGAAAAAATGATGAATCGCGACCCATGTGAGGGAATATCTGCCCCACGATCCCACATCGTACTTGTAGGACCCTCTGATGCCGCGCGGTATCGTCGAGGGGTGGATATTTCAAAATTTTGGTACGAAAAAATGGTGAATCGCGACCCATGTGAGGGAATATCTGCCCCACGATCCCACATCGTACTTGTAGGACCCTCTGATGCCGCGCAGTATCGTCGAGGGGTGGATATTTCAAAATTTCGGTACGAAAATGATGAATCGCAACCCATGTGAGGGAATATCTGCCCCACGATCCCACATCGTACTTGTAGGACCCTCTGATGCCGCACGGTATCGTCGAGGGGTGGATATTTCAAAATTTCGGTACGAAAAAATGATGAATCGCGACCCATGTGAGGGAATATCTGCCCCACGATCCCACATCGTACTTGTAGGACCCTCTGATGCCGCGCCGTATCGTCGAGGGGTGGATATTTCAAAATTTCGGTACGAAAAAATAGTTATTCGCGACCCATGTGAGGGAATATCTGCCCCACGATCCCACATCGTACTTGTAGGACCCTCTGATGCCGCGCGGTATCGTCGAGGGGTGGATATTTCAAAATTTCGGTACGAAAAAATGATGAATCGCGACCCATGTGAGGGAATATCTGCCCCACGATTTTTTTAATGCAGATCAACTGTTATTTTTAACTATTTTTTTTTTTTTTTATTGAGAGAAAAAAAAAAGAAGGGAACTATTATTCTACTTTACTACTAACTCGCGTCTCTAGATATACAACAAGGCTTCCCAATCGAAGCCGAGGCTGCGTTCACTGGACACTCGAAATTTCGCCCCGTTCTCCGATCATACGAACGCACACAGTCGGTGGCGGCAATGTCGCCGAACAAAACGTAAATAATCGCCGTGTTTGAATATCAACGAACATAGATATTCCTGTTCTCAGTGCTTTTAAATGAATTTAGTGTACTAGATAGGGATAAATAATGGCTAAACATCATCCGGACTTGATATTCTGCAGGAAACAACCCGGCGTCGGTGAGTCTCTTGACGAACATTAAAAAATTCTATCACAAATAACCTGAAAATATGTCGAAAATCTTATCGATTTTCATTCCAAATAATTCGCCATTTCTACTCAATTCTCTCCAAACATCCAGTCGATCTTTCTTCTGTTTTGTTTCCTGATTCAACCGAACGTCTCTGTGACCTAACCTACAAAATCTCTACATAACCTCCAAACGAATCAACGAACCTTATTTCTTCTCCCATTCTCCAGCCATCGGTCGACTGTGCGAGAAATGTGACGGTAAATGCGTGATTTGTGATTCGTACGTCAGGCCGTGTACCCTAGTCCGCATATGCGACGAATGTAATTACGGATCTTACCAAGGACGTTGCGTTATCTGCGGTGGACCCGGCGTCTCGGACGCCTATTACTGCAAAGAGTGTACCATCCAAGAAAAAGACGTGAGTATCGGTCAATAATTGAAAATTCAGAAGATTTTTGGTCTCGGATAATTCGCTCTTGCTTTCCAAAGGTCGAAGTCGTATCGAATTTATTTGTACGGATTGTCATTTCCGTTGCAGCGAGACGGATGCCCGAAGATCGTGAACCTCGGAAGTTCTAAGACGGATCTGTTCTACGAGAGGAAAAAGTATGGATTCAAGCGACGATAGAAATCGGAAAATTGTGTTCGAATCAATTTTCTGTACGAGGAGAATGGGAATCGTGTTTTCTTCTTTTATACGATTAAATAAAGTACGAATCGACGGATAAATAAATCTACTTTCCACGTTTTCCTTCAATGAAAAAAGAAAGAAAAAAAATTCTGAATAGGAATAATTATTTAGGGATAATGAAAGGAGATCGTGAAAATTTATAATTCGATCTTTATTCAAATATAGCTCTATTCGTTCGATTATTATCGTTTATCATTATTTCGTTACAATTCCTTTAGGGGTGCTACGACTTCGGTTAATACATCAGTGGAATCTATGCCTTTAGAAGAATAATGCAATGTCGATCTACAATATTAGATTATTTTCCTCGTTTTCTTTTTTGGCACAAAAATTTCAATCGTAGGACGTAGAATCCTGACTGATTAATTTTTTCTAAACACATCTGGTTTCAATTTGCATATACATTTTTATTAGACAGTTGAAATATTGAGAAAACCGACTCAATTCAATTTAATTATCTAGCTGCTTTATTTGAATTAATCGCATTACTCTTCCACCAGCTTGACTATTCGTTACTGTAAACGTGCTTATATTTTATTAATTAACAATTCATCTACCCTAATATAACATTTCCTAAACAGTATGATCATCAAATATTTATGTATAATTCATTTGTATTCATCAGGTAGTTTCAATGATATTAAATGCCGATTTCATTTTGTAGATTAGAAATCAGAACTTGAAATCGCGACACCGTTACCACGATACATTTAGGAAAATACGTTGTTTTTTTTCTGTTTTCTTCATAAATACATTCATTCGTATCGTTGATTTTTGTTCAGAAAAAACTTGGACTATTTTATTTGGCCAATTTGAATACTGTTCAGCCACTTTGGGTAGTTTCAGGCTACCCGGGCATTAAAATCGTTGCCTCGTCAGTGTAAATATGATGAGATAGATTAAAGTCTTGAAACGTACAATTTTAATAATTCCACTCTAATTATCTAATCAATATTTTTCGTCAATTTTTTTCCTTTTCATACACGATTATTATTTATTTTCTTTTTCAGAATTGTACTTCTCAGTATTGATTTTTAATTAACAATTATTTTAAACTACTCGTTACTCCGATACTGCTAATCAAATCGCTGCGTTTATATTCGAAACGATAAATTGAGATATAAATTGTTGAGACTCAAAAGTGTTAAAATTCCATCAGACATCAGCACTGCGAATCGGGCTTGGAAATAAAATTCGAGTACAAATCCCTCGAAGAATTGACATCGATATAAAGTTTATCTTAAAAATTCTCTAACAACATGATCACACTAAAAGACTAAGAAGCAAACTTGTAATAAATCTCTATGAATTCCAACGTCAAGAAACACGTTCGTAAATTACAAAGTCTCGAGACGCTGGCGTTTCTACACACCGACACCGCTACCAATACGTATATTTAAAAATTAAATAATGAATAAAAATTATCTGACAATATTATAATATTCTCGTTTTCTTTTTCTACACTCAAAAAGATTAACATGCGTAAAAACGCGACACGGTATCGACGACATCGAGCTTATTCCTAACGTTATAACATCTGGACGGGGCGGAGGCGTAGAATTTTCTTGCCAAAATGTTTGAAAAGAAAACATAATGGAAAACATTACCGATTAGTTGTGAAAATTTATTGCAAAAATTCATGTCAATTGTAAATTACGAATCTCTGGGTAATTATCTCTACGTATATCTGTGTGACCTAAAAGTCGTCTATTTGCTCGATCGTGATTATTGTAAGGAACATCGAACATTCATTGGATGAGTTCTAAAGCTTTAGTATCCTTATTGCTTGATACTATCGCGACGAGTCCATATAATCTAAAGGACGTCTCTCATTTCGCTGTTTATTGGCTCATAGTTGGCGTTATATTTATCCTAATTTTTTTATTGCTTTCTCTTTAAATAATTAATTAAAATCTTGATCATAGTTAACAAAGGTGGAATTCATACCGGTTGACTCAGAGAATTGGATCCTCGTTCTCAATACGTATGGTTCAATTCCAACGACTAAATTCATAGCTCTTTTACTTTTGGTATTGACTCACTTATATTATTAAAAATCCTGCTCCAATGTTGAAAATATCAAATGAGCCTCGCTGCTATTTTCTAAGATTAAAAATTTTTCTACTCAACGGCTCATCTTCCTTCTCGACAAAAAGAATCAGAAAATAAATGATTAAAAAACGAAAATTGATTGCTCACTGATAAAATACGAGCGCTAGTAAAATATAGATTTTCGATATCTTAAATTTTCTAAAAAATTACTATTCTCGTACACTCTCACGAAATTGACCACTCGCCGCGATGACTCTGCCCTTTACCAGTTACCATTCAGGTATCGTCGTCGATAGCAAGGTGGCTCCCGTCTTCGACGATCGCTGTCTCTCATCTGGACAGAGAAGAACTAGCGATGGATTTTCCGCTTACCGCTGACTGCAAGCTCATCATCGAGCCCCTGTTCGTCGGGATGAGGTAGAAAACGTGAATGTTAAACAACTCAGGTTCCAACGGCGCGAGATTTCTCACCTGTACTGAGCCGACGGCAATGTTTCGTAAAAGTACATGAGCTGAGCCTTGTGGGAAGTTATCGTCGGCAGACGTTCGACCTGGTCGTCGTGATACTGCCACTGCAGAATGTAACTCCCCGCAAGTTGCATGATGTGAGTGCCCTGCAAAAATGTAAAAAAATTACCATAATATTCGCGAGACTCGAGATCGATCTTTACCTGAATGCTTTCTCCGTCGTGACAAAGAACGCTGGGTTCTACCTTGACGCAATCCACTCCTTCCTTCCATTCCTTCGTTACGGCGAGTTCGTGATCGCCGTTTGTCGCCGGCGAACGATCCGAAGCTGTGAATTAGGTAGAATTTGAACGATTGATGGATGCTTGGACGAAACGACGACTCTTACCTCCGGGGTCTTCGGAAACGTTTCCAGTTTTTCTTAAAACTGTAAAAGTCACGTTATGACGCATCACGTCAAAGTCCCAGGTGAGAACGGCTCCGGGATCGTTGCAGTGTATAACTACGTTGTGTGACTGTCCACGACTGAGACTTATGGACTGATACAAGCTGTGCTCGTGTTCGGTAGAGGAACCGATCGCCAGATCCAATCTGTACAACTGTTTCGGCACGACTCCTCCGTCAACTACGAACGTCTGATGGAAGAGAAATCGTGTTACAGATCTGTGACGGATGTAGTTTAAATGTTGATTTTTTCACCGCCGATATAGCGACGCATTTGATGTGCGCTAAAGACATTGACGTGAAACGCATGTTTTGTGAGGCGATGAGATCGAATTCATCAGGCGGAGGTTTTTTTTTTTTTTAAACCATTTTTCATTGCTACTTTATCAACGAAGTGGGTGTTCGGTTTTATGATCCGTGATGTGAACAACGATACACAGATAAGATTTCACAATAATCGATCTTACGCTGGTGGCTTCTGCGTCGATAATGTAAAAGTGACGCGGTACCATATCATACATCTCGTAAACTCCTTCCTGTCACCCAATTCAATGTATTACTACCATGTTGTTTAATCACATTCATATTTATGTCTTATTCGCAATTTTTCATCGCTCAGCTGTGTCAGCATTCAAGACGTGTATCGATACTCGATAAATAATCAAGAATTTATTACCTCGGACGGACCTCCGAGGAAATCTGGAATCACGTCTTCATTTATGTAGTCAGTTAGACCTCCTTGTTCCTGGTAATCGGTACCGCAAGAAAACACAAACTTGTTTCTCGTGTTCTCGTCTGGAAAATCGAATCGATCGTGAAGAAAATTTTCTATTTCAGCCGCGTCGATCTGTACTCACGTATAAAGGTGCTGATGAGGGTCCACAGTATGGGGAAACACCTCGGAGCTCTTATTATCAACACTCGTCCCATTGTTTCGGGGTAGTTAGCTTCGACTATTTCGATTATTCTCAGTAGAGCCTGAAATCAATGATCGTAGTATCAATTGCCTCGCCGACGTTCCAACTTTCCATTATCGTACCTTGATACCAGGCCTCCATAAATGGCGCATGTTCAAGCCTTCCAAGTCGATGAGCAGCGACCATTGAGAAACTGGGTAGCCCCAAATAGTCGTCGCTTCGTCCATCAGCTGAAGACCCTCCTCGCAGACGTGCAGAGCCTTTGATTACAGTTAATTGCGCATCAATTATTGGCTCAGATGAGTATTTGGAATTAGAATATTCAGGCATCAATCATTGTCAATTATGACTTCTAGTCTGACGTGTTTTTCAGCATATTTACCAGTAATAACACTTCGTCCTCCCCTATTGATTTCAGCAAGCCTTTAACATCCATTTGTCCTAATCGTAGCACATAAAGTGGGCGGCCATCTGATAAAACAGTGAAATATGATATGTTTGTAACTGTGCCGTTGGAGTTGGGTAATTAGATGCGTATGTGCAATTCCACAAACGGAGCAAATTGAATTTTTTATTCGGTTGATACATTTTTTTTTCCTCACATTTTGTGCCCCAATGAAAATGTGAAAAAAAATGTTTTTCCTGTTAAAAACTCCCAGCTTTCCGAATAAAATTTTATCGTTCATTAACTCGGCTGGATTTACCTCATAAACATGTTTTTAGACAAAAAAAAAAGATCTTTCATGCATATCAATAATTTATCACTCTTTTCCTTTTTTTTTCTGAATGATGAGATTTTTTCAGTAGGGAACCCAAATGTCCAAATTAATTGATAAAGAGCGGTGAATAAAATTCACTTTTGGTAGCCGTCTCAACTTGAAATAAAAATTAGCATTTGTTTGATAATTGGTGGAATTATCCGTAGGATATTGAGTTAGTATAGTTTGTAAGCGGAGGTATTACCCTTGTCGAAGTGGTGCCATCCTCCTGGGAAATAATCTTTGACCACTTGCGGGGCTTCGTAATCATCCAGTAGCTTATCCACCTGATGTTTCTTTCGCCAGTGTAATGACTGAGTTAGCATTTCTCTGGCTTTATCAACTGAAAATTCTCTAGCTCTTAAAAATCGAAGAAGAGTCGCGTCGCCGGGGACCGAGCTGCCGCGTAATTCCTCTATACTGTGACGCAGCTGGACCAATTTACTCTCCTGCATCATGTTCAGCTTTCCCAAATATCTCGCGATGTAATCCGACGAGAGTTGCATGTCTGAAACAAAAATCGAGTACTCAACGAAAGTCCTACAGACGACTCCAAAGTTCGTCTCACCTCTGCTGCTCGGAAGTTTTCCATCAGAGTCAATCGGTTCTTTGTTACCGTCCGTCTCCGCCTCGTTTTTGGCTCTAAAAACATATGAGAATTTACTAATTTCTCGGTCTATTTTTATATCAAGCCGAGGATAAGCTTGTCCGGTATGGCTTCTGAGTCTAATGAAATTTAGACACAATGGGATAGTCAAGAGACTCACGAGACGTCGATTTCTGCGTCTTCTTTTATCGCCGGATCGATCCAAGGATCCACGTGCGTGATGCCCTCTTCTTTCAACTGGTTTATGAAGAACTCGATTATCTCCTTGCCCTGAAATTTGATGATAAAAATTTTGTCGGAGATTCAAAGATGGAATTTTTTTCGAATAATCACCTTTGCGATGTTTTGAGCGTATTGTTTCATGGCTAATTTTTCCATCGAGCTTTCAAAACCGAAGAAATTCTTGATGTCCAAACTGGCCGTCTGCTCGAAGCAGGTCCAGTTTGGGTTTTCTGGGTGAAGCTGAGAAGCGAACATCAGTTTATTCGGATATACCTAGACCTTTTTTTGAATGCATTTTCACCGTAACTGATATCAGACTTACGTAATATCTGCATTTTTCAACGACGGTGACTCGGCTAGAAAAGCTTTCGTTGCAGGCTTCGATTTCCAAGTTACTGTTACGTCTGTCGAGAACATTTCTCTGAATAAAGTACACAAAATCCACACCGATAATCTGTTAGGAAAAATCAACACGCATAAGGAATATTAATTCTGCTATCTAGGTAGAAAAACGACTGATGGTAATCACAAAAACGGGTTTTAAAATTGTCCAGGTCAGCGATCGAAGTATCGAATGCTGTTTCCAATTTTGAGAAATCGGGCATCGCAGATCGTCTACATTCGACGCGAACCGGGATATAAAGAAGCTAACGCGACTTATTCATAACGCTGACTGTGCAGGGAAACCAGGAAAATCAGAAATAGTGAGGGAATTCCGATAGCTGGAAAAAACCAAGGATTTTATCCAAGCTAAACTGGAGGCAGGACAGTAAAATCAGCGATACAGCTGCAACTTATCGATACATGAAATATTTCTCGACAAAATTGTGTCGACATTTCCTTTCAATTGTAAAAAAAAAAAACCTGTAAAAACTTGAAGAGTGCAACAATTGATAACTCTTACAATTTTCAATATTTCTATCTGAAATTCGGAGCGTTTTCTCAGTGTACAAAAATACACCGAGAAAAAAATCAACAACTCTTCACGAACGATACTTCGATCGATGGACTCTCCTTGAATTATACTCGATGAGTTTTTCTACGATCTCTTGAGAGGTGTCTAAAAAATAGTTGATAATCTATCGAGATAAGACTCCGTCCTTGTCCTTCGGAGTCTACTTCGCACTTCAGTCTCAACAACAAAAACAAAGTAAATCGTAATAAAAGCGAAGAGAGCGATATACTTTTTTCAGAATGTAAGGTGCCTCGACGTTCAGTTTACATCTGCGTTCCGTCTTCCTGATAGCCCCTCCGTTGCTCTCCTCGTCCAGAGTCACCTCGCATCCGACGAATACAGGAATTTGTGGACAAGTAGGAAACCGCCTCTCGTACGCCTATAAAAATCTACCAGTCAGCTGGACGTCCGACCACGAAGCGGGGCTTTTAAGATTCCTTATCAGAATCAGAGCGCTGTTAGATACGTCCTGTATGCCTTCGTCTCTATTTATCTCAAGTCCTGGCTCAATCGAGAGCATAAAAAAACCGCCGACCTTTAGACAAGAGACAATTCAATGGTATCGAACTTCGTTCATCGCCTGAGCGACCTTCGGACGAGAACCGAAGCCGTGTTTACGGTCGGATGTCGATAATGAAATAATCTGCGAATCAATAGACTAATGTCGAAAAACAAGAATTAGGTAATCCGAGTCTCGGATAGTGCAGACGTCACGCGATTGTAACGGACTAATTATTTTTTATGACAATTTGTAACTCGTAATTCCTCTGTTATTAAATATTGTGAGAAGCAATTTAGTGAAGCAAGGCTGTTTTCGAACCAGTAGTGTGGTATTTATTATTTCCATACACACACACAAAGCGGGCTGGTAGTAAATTATCGGATTAATTATCGACGCAAAGAACGATGCCACAGTCCAAGACGTATCGACCTAAAGAAACCGCGGGTTGAATTAATATGAATATTTTAAAGAGTACAGCGAGCGATCGGGTTGAAGGTTGTGGACAGTCGAGTTTTAATGTATACGTACCAGCATGACAAGTGCGAAAGGGTGTTTGTAAACCCGCACTGGGGATTGATAATGTTGAACCATACTGACTGTATTTCGCTATTAATCGCACTCACTTTGAATTTAAAACAACTATTTATATTTATAGACACGGTTAATTTTCCCACTATTTTTATTCTATTCGATCTGTATTCGTCACGTTACCAAAATAAAAAATAAAAAATATTACTCGTTAAACGTTTACCTTCACGTTCGTAACATACAACAAATCTACACCTTCTTTCTCTTCACTATCCACCCAACCACACCAGCTGACATCCAAGATGTCGCTACTTCTGTCAATTTGATGCGCCAATTCATGAAGCATAGAGTCTCTAACTGTACACTCCCCCTGTCGCCCCTCGCCGTGCCAAGAGTTAAGAATGAAAGCTAGCGCTCGGTCGGTCAAACAGACAACGACGACGTAGACAATTTTACCGGCTGCTATCTAGCTTACCGACTGAGACGGGTTATCGACGTTTGGTTGAGTCAATTGAAGATAGAAATTCGCGATATTCGAATCTATTGACGATTCCGCTGATTCTACGTTTGATCATCGGTATTATGTAAAACCAGACAGACGTCTTGTGACTTTTCTGCTCGCTGGATGGATTTGATAATAATAATGAAATCATGTTGTCAATTTTATATAAGACCGAAGATACTTTCATGATTTATCCTTTTTACCAGAATTTTTAGAAGATAATAAACTTGGGGTAGAAGAATTTGTTTCACGATTCAATTTCATGTATACTGTGAGTTTCTCGCTATGCGGGCCACCCAGGGCGCCTGAAGCGGGCAACCGTACGTACGGCACGAGGTCGTAATTCTTATGGGACGTAGGTACGGTTGCCTGCTTCAGGCGCACCGAGTGGCCCGCATAGCGAGAGACTGACAGTATACTGTATAGCTAGTTGGTTGTAGGGTGATGAAAAAAATGAGTAAAGTGTTTTACTAATGTTTATTAATAAACATTTCATATAGATTATTTTTAATATTTAATTATAATTTAATACCTGTTGTTGCAATTATAGTTTATCGTTATGTACACTATATTCTCAGTATAAAATGCGAGTTCAAGATTAAATCACACCACTATTATTTGGACACTATCTGTCATCGATTAATAATTATCAATGCTTGTACTCAGGAAAATGCGAAGGGGGCAGTAGGGCAGTATTTTCATTATCACTAGTGTTGTTGGTATTTAATTCTTTAGTGGAATCGCGCTCGTTATTCATCACCTTTTTCATCATATTCATATTCTTATTCATTTTTCTTTTTATGTTACAATTATCTAGACTAAAATTATCATCGTCTAGTTGGCAATTGTTAACATTAGGCAAATCATCGTCATCGTCAGCATTTAATACATCGATTCCATCGTCATCGTCAACGTCTGCGTCGTCGTCTGCGTCATCGTCATCGTCGTTTATCATTTCATTGGGGTTTTTCATAATATTCATTTTATCATCTCCATTATCATCATCATCATCATCGTCTTGGGATTGAGCATTTAATATCGCCTCGTCTTTTTTATCGAGACCATTTTCTGAGTGGGGTGGGGAGGGATAGTAGCCGCGTTGCTTTATCGGAACCATTTCCGTCTCCTCTTCCGAATCCTTGTCCTCGTCGTCGTCTTCCTCATCCTCGTTTCCCATTCCTGCATCCTTATCCTCCTTCTCACTCCGTTTCTGCTGACCCTGTTGTTTCCTCTGCAATCTCAACAGCAGTTCCAGATGCGGCTGTGTCACGGTTCCCGTCGACGCAGGGAAGGGTGGTCGCTGTTGCGGCGGTCGATACTGAACCCCGTCCTCATTCGTCCACCGGGCTAGCTGTTGTTGAGCTTGAATAAATGCATCACTAGAAAATAACAAGATTATACGGGCCCGTTGGATCTGTATCAAAAATACGAAAGCTCCGTAACGATAATTCACCCAACCGCCCCAAGAAATCGATATTCTCCCGCTCTAAGAGCCGCAGTGGAACGTAATCTTTGGCAAAAATAGTCGTTTCGTTGGTTTTCATTAATTGGATTTAACCCTCCGATCGACTGTAAAAGTAGCGTTTGATACCTTTCGCTGTCGGGTGTTTCACCCCTATTGTTTGAGCCTCTGTCCGGATCGGCAGTTTCGTAGATACCCTCTTCTTCGTGCATTTGATGCCCGATTGGGCGTTGATGGGTACCGTACGGACTGCGTCCAGATGGTTGACGATATCGGCCGTACACGAATCTCGAATCATCGTCACGTCCGCGACTGCAACGACGACTTCTGTACCCGAAATACATTCACAATTAGCTGACCATCAACCGTCTCTATGGAAACTGGCCAGCCTGTATTATCAAATTAGCAAAAACCGAAAAAACAATCATTGAAGATCTATCAACCGGTGGAGACCTTTGTATTGAAGGGACTGAAAGTCTCGAATTCAGTTTTTTCATCATATCTCGCCAACTGTTGATCCTATCGTCGCGAAGGTTATTATAAAAAATGAAGCTTGTTAAATTCTCTACAATAAAGGTGAAGTGCATTTTTTTCATACCTTCGATAGTTTTTGTGTAATACAGGACTGAAAGTATCGATATTCGTATTTGGTGTCCCAGGCTGTCGTGAGAATTATGTACGTATTTACCGATGTATTAAAGAAAAACTATCAAAGATAGGAGAAAAGTGTATTGAACGTTTTTCGTAGAGAATTTAGTAAGCTTCATTTTTCCTAATAACCTCCGTGACCATAGGATCAACAGTTGTCGAGATATGGTGAAAAAACTGAGTTGAACCGAGCAGTCCAGGACTTTTAGTGCGTTCCATAGTAGGCGAAGGTGAAGATCTCTACGAAATGTATAGATCCTTACTTCGTATTCGGTATATTCTCATCCATTTTGCGTGGACTTCTGCGATAGCTGGGCAGTTTCGATATAAACTAGGTCCATTTTGGTCTCTCACCCCTGTGAAGATTCGCTGCATACGGAGGAATCTATCCTGTACTGCCTGTCGCCTTCCGATATTCGGATGTCTTCGGATCCGCTGGGACTCATGTTGCGGGTGGAGTGATGTTCGAGCTGCCTGATGAGGTCCTCGAGGTTCCTGATGCGGATCGGACCGCATGGAGGTACAGTGCCGTCCTCGTCCTCGTCGTGGTTCTCCGAGTGGTCGTCGATATTGTCGCACATGTTTTCCTGGCTGTCCGAACACTTCCCGTATGAATCGGCGTAGCCGCAATCGACGAGCGACTTCCTGACAACGTCGTCACTCAGGAGGCTGCAACTTCCCGACGGAGTTGTTCCGAGGCCGCGGTGCGACGCGGCATTTCTCAGGGCCTCTATTATGTCCTCGTGGTAACCGTTTAAGCTTTTTAGTGTCCTTTCAACCTCCGATATCGTTCCACCCCCTATACCTAACAAGCCACCCAAGTTATTTTCCGACTGGGATAACGCGTCTTGGTTATCGGATTGTGAGTCATCGGCCCACTTTTCTTTACAACTATCAGGCATTACAATACCATAACCACCGTGTTTCTTTAAAATTCCCTTCTCAGGTAACTTTGCGAGATTGTTTGGTGGGAGATCAATGAAAGAGACAGCCTCCTCGGCACCCGTACCTCCGTCTTCTACTTCGATTCCCGATCGCTTCGTTCCCTGCGGCTTATGCTCCCTGAAAATTTTACCATTTTTTTTTTCTGTTTCATTTGTTTTCGAATTAATCAACATCTCTCTCACTTCTATCTTCACAACAATCAGAATGGAGACGATTTCGGTCCATAATTGAGGGATTAATCACTCCGTAAAATAGCATGTGCCAGACTTCAGAGGCTCGAAAACACTTCGCTAAACTTATCAAGTCTTTTTTTTTGTTTTTAACAACCCCAGCTATCCTTATCATGTCAGAAACCGGGGCGTTTACGTTATTTAATTATTTTTTTCAAGAGTGATTATTACCTCTGGAATTTATCTCAATAAATGGCAAAAAGCGCAAAAATATTGTGCAAATATTCTTCTCAGCCTTCATTACGCCCATTTTTTTGTCAAGTTACTGAAGACTCTCACATGCAAATAATAGATTAATTGGCAAAATTCTATGATATATGTGGCTATTTTTAAAAATCACGTGCATTCTACGAGGCAGTATAGTGATATTTGTATGTATCGTAGACCCCTGACACGTCAAAAGGGATTCAAGAGTCTTTGATTCAAGCTTGAATCGATTTGATATTTTAATAATTCAAGTGGCTTGTACGATTCAAGCTACCGAATCGCGTTAAAAATTATACATAAATCTAGACTCTGAAATTAATCAAGCCTCGAAAAGTCGAAGCTAAGACCTTAAGCCGAGCCTTTGGCGGTAATTCAAAGAGAATATAGAACAAAGTGTTTTCATGATTGAAAGTGAGCAAAGAGAATTTTGTGAAATATTATGCATGGTATATCGAATTATTCGTTGATTAAAAGCGAGCTTGCGATGTCGATCTCAAAGACTTCGAGTCTTACTTGACGTTGGTTCAAAGGGGTGAAATAATTTTGGAAAAAAAAAATCTGTGAAGGAATATTTTCACGAGTGTATCCACGTAGTTTCAGAAATAGTAGAGAGACATTCGTATGCGATGAATGGGAAGGTGGCGAACGAAACGAATGTCGAGAAAATGACGAGCACCACGATATGAGGGATCAGAAGAAACCATAGAAACGTCCAGACACTTAAGACTTACTTGAGCCGTGTCCCGTCCCCGGCGACGACGTTATTCATGGGTCGGAACAGGACGCGCTGGCTCTCGTCGCGGCTAGAAAGATACTAATGTAGGCATGCCGCGAATACTCGATCCTCACGATCCTTATGATTCTAGGATGAAAAGAAAAAAAGAGCGAAAAGAAGGATCCGAAGAAAAATATTCGTCACCCTATCATTTCCGTCTGGGTCTGTTCAAAGAAGGTGCTGACACTCTGCTGCCACTAAGTTTTCCAAAAATAATGTCATTACCGTACCAAAATGTCGAAAAACTGTTCTCGAACCGGAACTAGAGTTTTATAACATTGAGACGAAAAATGAAAGTAAAAAACTGTCCTACGGATCCGTCACTGTGATAGAAATACTTTCAAAAAATGTTTTCCAACTTTGAAGTTGAAAATTTCGGTCTCAATTTTGAATGGCCTCCAGGGCAAATGAATACTAAGGCGACGAAACGTGCTGAAAAATCTTAGGGGCAATTCAGGGCAGCCCTAACGTAATCATCGTGGCCTTAGAAAGGATCGAGTATGGTATCACCGAGTGGTCCTTAATTTGGGTAAAATAGGGCTTCTTCAAGTACGTCACTCCCAGCAAGACCCCAGTCTGGGTCCCCAAGTAGAATTTCCTGATCAGGTCTCATTGGTTAAAAAGCGTTACATGCCGGTGATTCCTAGGGAAGCCCGATCAGGCCCCTACCTCGTCCCTAACATCTTTCTGCACGGGACTTTAGATGATTTTAAACAATTTCGATGGGATTTCAAATTAATATGATCGTTTAATTTCACATTTTCATTATCATCGAAAGAAGCAGGTCAGGATATCGTATCACCGATTTCGTTCAAATATACCGACATGATCATACTTTTTGATTATTTATTTTTGTTTCATTTGACATACGCTTTCTAATTATGTGATTACGTAATACCAAAGCATCCAATGAAGAAGGTGACTTCCAAGTGGGCAAAAACTATCTACGGCCCTTCTAGAACGTCTTCAGGGGTTGTTAATGAAGCTCGTATCTACGATCTCATAGAATTCGAACAGCGAATTCGGTGATACACTTTAGTATCTGATTTTGCGAGATATATCATTTTATTGATGCATTTGGTTTGAATTCACTTTTGACGTGTTCGCAAGGACAACCGTAATTCATCGACCACAATTATCTATCATAGCTAACGAAGGACACTGAGGACACGAGCTTTGGTAAGTTTAGTATAAACAGTATTTAATCCAGGAGTGGAATTACACCGATTGAAATGCTTATTCGAATATTGCGTGACTGTTATATGGCGCTATAACTTTCCTAATTATTAGTTTCCGTGTTAGCAGGAGGTTTCTAATAACTCGTAACAATGATAGTTTGTACAGTATACTGTAAAGCTTTACTGGATATATTTGATGCTGCTGATTCTACTATGTATAATTAGTTAATGCATGCTTTTTTATTATTTTTCAATAGTTAGTGCGAATGTAATTTGAATCGGTTAAAAAGCAACCCTGCCAAATGTGTTAATTCTAAACGATCTACAAAGATTCAATGATTTTATTCCCTTTCGCGAAGGACAGTGCCATCACCTTCTTAAAATACATTATTCAATGTCTGCCCCCCCTGAGAAAAAAAAAAGAAAAAATGACTGGACTGTCTTAAAACGTTAATAAAATCTGAACCCTTCGACCGATATTCAAAAATATTGATTCACTGAGAAGAAGAAGAATCACAAACTTCAATTTTGATACGGTATTAGGACGAATGGAGATTTTCTACTTCGTTTAAAATCGAAATTGAAGCTTTTTTTCTTTTGCTTTCCGAGGACACAAAATTTTCTGATATCGGTTCACGAGTCCAGATTATATTCACGTTCCTATACCTATGAAGCAGATTGTGCAGGACTATGAAATGTACTATTACAGGATATATCATCAGGATTGGTTATCATGACTTTATACTAACTAAACAATAAAAAGTAAGCCTTAATTTTCAATCGCAAAAGCTTATGATAACCTTGATTCCTTTTTCTTTTTATTCTGAAATCAGGAAACGCCTAAAAAAGCTTATATCATCGCCTCATGCAGCCTTCTTGCTCTGAAATAATCCTTTCCGTATACGAAAAGGTGATTTTTTTAAAACCCAAGTGTTGATGACAATCGGTATCGGGTTTTTGCTTACCTGTACGACGGCATGCTGCCGAATGTGAGCATCTTGTTGACTCTGTCGAGGGCAGCGTCTTCGGGATTGTGATTACCGGAAACTCCTGTGTAGTTTTTCTGTGCCGGTTTCTTTGAGTAGGGTGGATCGTATTTCTGAATGGTGCTTTTCCTTCTGTGAGAAGATGACGTGGTTAATAATGTCAGCCAATCGTTGTTATTATTTAGACAGGAGAAAGAAGCGCATGCACGCTATAATTAACAAGCATTTTAATAAGTGCATTTTTGGTGGGTTATGCATATGAGACAACTTGCTATTTATACTTTTTTTTTGGTCAAGTATCAATATCACGTATAACTATATTCTCGAAATATTCATTTCAAATTGGCTTTCAGTATTGGGGCTACCATCTAATCGTGGAGTGTTTCATGCATTATTTGTTTGATTTTTTTTTCTCGTTTTTTTTTTTTATAAAAATAAATAGTAAACCAGTCAAATGGTAGACCCGACCGGGACGGCCTTGCACAAGTTCTGTACGTTCGATGCCCTTCACTGCAGTCACCCATTGAATAAACATAACAGCAAAAATTAAAAAATAATAATGATGTGAACAGACAGAATACATTGAGTAAGATATAAAAGTAGCTCCTATTGTCCAGCTAGCAATACAAAGGCAGATTTACATTTGTCGACTGTACTGCTCGCAGCTATAGCCGATTTTCTTTTTCTTCTACTTTTTTTTTCTTTTTTTTTTCTTACTTTCATTTACCTCTTTTAATTTTCTCTTAATTACGATCACGGGATCCAACTGTAATTACTATACTGCAGAGATATAGGAGATTCTACCATAATTCAATACATAAATCAATTAATTAATTACCCTTCGCGTAATTATTGATAATCTGAGGCCGTTAGACGGGAATTAAGAAAGAAAAGAAAAGAATAATTATTCAAAACCTGCGTAGAGTTGATGGACGATTTTTTTTCTCCAAAATTGAAATTCTACCATTAACCAACCTCTAACTTAGGGTATATATTCTTTGAACGATTCACAGCTCGTTCATCGCTCGTTATAATCAGGAGCTCTGAAAAATCACTAATATTTCTTCTCTGAGAAGAACGTTAAGATTATATTTATACAAAAATAAATACAAGAAATTATTAATGGTGTTAAATAAAATTGAAGATTTAATCAACGATATCGGTACGCAACACCTCAAGAGTACAGTCGAATATAAAGCTACCTGTTATATCACTTTTTGTTTTTTAATTTCATCACAGATATAGTATTATTATTATTATTATTATTATTATTATTTTAATTATTTATTTTTTTCTTTTCCTTTTCACAATATCTCAAGTTCGAAATGACTCTAGAATCTCTTTTTGTCAATAACTGGCAAATTTGGAGTTTAATAAGAATGTTCAAAACGAGTGATAAAACGATTTGATTCGTGAGAACATTATACTCGTTGATTTCTAAATCTTGTATCATAAATCAAGAGACACTTCCTCCTTGAAGTTTTGAATTTATTGCACAATTTGGAGGGGAGGAAGAAAAGTTCGAGGTTTTGTTTCGTATATAGCAAAACTCGTAGTGTTATAGAGAAAGATCGAGAAATCTTATGATAACGAGTAAAAAGAAAGTTTGGCAAAGTCAGTGAAGAAGAGATATCACTCGTTTTGAAAAGTTTTCAAAAGAAATAAAGAAAGAAAAAAAACAACTTTTATTTTTCACGGTTATAATTTTGTCGTATCTCATCCGAGAGAGACTTATATCTCAGTTTATGTTTTACACTGTTCTATTCTTTTCTTTTTTTTGTGTTCTCTTTATCTTCCCGACAATTTTTTTTTCTTCTTGTTATCTTGAACGAAACAATTCTCACGTTGGAACAATACAATATATAATACAAGATGAGACAAAGAGACAATGGAAAGAAGCGATGAAAATCGATAGATCGATTGAGAAAAAAAAACTATACAAAAAAAATTTAAAAAAAAAAAAAAACGCGTGGTCGCGGTGATACGATATTATATATATATATATTCGTAATTTTTTTTTGTGATTGTGATTTGGACAGAAGAGACTACGTTTTGGAAAGAATCTAATTAATTAAAAGAGGAAAAAAAAATGATAATAATAAATAAATAAAAAATATAAAGAAATTCTATGTGTATGTACTGCACACTAACCTGAGACAGAGGGAGAAGTTTTTATGTACTACGACTGACCTGTAGCAGAGAGCCATCAGAGCAAATACTATGAAAACACCCCCTACCACCGACATGAGCATACCAACTAAAAATATAGTGTTTGAGCCGTGGTAGTTCTCTGTAATATTGTAATTTTTTTTTTTTTTTTGTTTTTTTTCACAGAACCACGACGGGACGACGCGAGATCGAACGTTATCCAAGTGGGGGTCCGCAAATTTGTTGATATTGTGGATATCCGCCCCCCACAGGCCAGGCCACAGCATGCAGACAGAGAGAGATGGCAGCGACAGACAGAAACAGAAAGAAACAGAGAAGCCGATATCAGCACGTTTACACACCATCGATTAATAGTGACACAACTTTACAATCTCTTTTGTTTTTTCTCTCTCTCTTCTGTATCAAAAAAGACGAATAAAAAAATTTACTATCATTTTATTTGATAAAATTCATCAATCTATGTAAGAAATTAATTGAAAGATTTAATTACCGATAATCGATTAATTGAAATGACAGGTAATATTGGGAATATTGTTTATTTTTATTTCTTTTCTGTTTTTTATGATCATTTGAATTTTACGGGCTCTTTTTTTTTTCTTTTAGTGGACGTATAAAGTAAGGGTGAGGGATGATTTTGACGAGTCTGCAGTTTCGCGTTTGGCAAGTTTCCCAATTTTATTTTTATTTCACTTTTGGTACGATTTTAACGAGGATGTAAAAAAAAAAAGTTACGACGTCGTGCTATAAGGGATGATGTAAGAGTGGGAGATAATATTTTGACCATCTCGTTACATATTGGCTACGCGCGATTTCAAGAGAGAAAAAAACACACTTTATATTTTCAAACTCAGAGTAAAAACTTTTTTAATTTTGTTTTTAATTTTGTAAATTTAACGAACAAGGAAAGTATCACGTGCTGAGAGATTTTCATTGAATTTATAATCACAGAATAAAAATCTTTTTCAGTCCTCGTCTTATTAAAATTTTCTCAAAATGGAGAAGAAGATTTCCTTCTCATTTCTGAATCTGTCAACAATAGATTAATTTTTTTTTTTAAATTCTTTTTGTAAAACATTTTGTTAGCTGGTTGGTTCATAAAAAATGATTTATGAATCACAAAGACGTGATATTTTTTAATCACATGTTTCCTGCGCCTGTTATCTGTTATATTTTAAAATTTAATTACTGTTATGAACTGGTGTAATGAAAATTGATGATTATATAGAACAAAAATGAGGAAATTGCAATATCTCTCGTCCCTTCCGTTGCAAAATTATTATCATTATTATAACAACAATATGAATTTATACAATGTGTACGTGAATCGCGAATCGTGAAGACGCGGTAAAAAGAAAGAATAAAAAAACGAATCACTAATAAATATCGAAGTAGAGGAACGAGAATAAAAGAAAAAGAGGTGAAGACTGAAACCCCAAGTAAAATGAAAGAGAAAAGGAATGGTAATGAAATAAGAAAACTGCAAAATCGAATCACCGTGCGCCACAGCATAAAAATCTACGATGCAGCATATAGTATATAATATATATATATATATATAACATGATCTGTTTATAATCGTGCTATCACAGGGCATACAACAGCTGGCACTGCATTTGCACACCATACATTATCGTATTTATATACGTACACATACATATATGTGATGCATGTATACGCATATTGTCATAGTTCAATATATAGTTGGGGGATTTAAAAAAAAAAAAACGGTACCTATATACTTTGCTCTGGGAGTAAAAAATAGACAGAATAAATTAGCTTTAGCTTTTTACTCAAAAATGCATCCGTGGCTCTGGTATTTTATCAATTTTTTTTTTTTTATCCTCAATTTCGTTTTTTGATTTTGATGAGAGAGTCTAGCTTTCAATTCTTCTTTTGTTTCAGGTTCAGTTATGCCAATATCACATCGAGAACACCGTTAAAACAGGAGCAAAAAAGACATACATAAACATCGATTATTAATTAGATTTATCAATAATATTATATTCGAGCATTTCCGGCCGCGTGCTATGCCTTATCATCCATCTAGGCACGATTACTTCACGACGAAGACAGGCGCTGTGTACTGGACCAAAGCCCACACACGGGGCTTATACAATTTATTAGCCAAGTTAACTTCCGGAGGAAGTAATTGGCCACTGTACCTGTAGCAACCGGCCATTAGTGCAAAACAAATGAAGACAGCCTTGACCACTACGACCAGGATTACTACCATTATCGGGGTGCTAAGGTTCTTCTTATTCTCTCCCCCTGAAAACCACCACACTTGTAATCTCACATTTCGCTCCACAGCACCTTTCGCATCACCCACATCCACCCACTCGGCTCTAGCGCAAAGTGGAAGATTTTCAGAATTCGAATAACCAGTTGGTCGAATTTTTTATGATGAAAAAATTCTCTTTACAAGACCGGGATTCGAACCCGGGCCTCCCGCTGTCTGACTACGTCGTTCGAATACCAGCAGTTCTGCACCCAGAAGTTTAAGCTCTAATATGCTAAAGAATTTGTTCAACCGAGGTATAATGGAATGCAACTGCTTTCAAATTTGTTTATTCAATTTCTGTTCTCTCTCTCGTTCATTCGTTGAAATGAAATGCAATTTGTTATGTAATTGCAGCATAGTGAAGAAATTTCCGTCATAATGCATCAGAGTGATTACGTTTCTGAACGATTAAGCTTACTGCATCGTAGCGTAGCTAAATTGCCTCATTACATTTTATCTGATATAAAGTCTCGAGATGTATATACATTATTTTTTTTTTTTTTTTTTTTGTCGCGTATTAAAACTTGTTGAGAAATTATCCACCGTCTCGACGACGAGAGAGGTTTCGTTTTTTAATAATTATTATCAGGTATATTGTGACACGAGTACAACAAAGGCGTTGGTTTCTATATATAGTATCAGATACGACGACCCTTTGCCCTTGTCGCTCTTACCCCAAGTTTTATAAAGAACTGGGGCTCCACCTCAGTGAAATATACTTTTTTTTTTTATCAAGGGAATTTCTTTAGTGTGCCAAGAGGAGAGAGAGAGAGAGAGAGTAAAGAAAAAAAAAATTAGAATTAAATTGCCGGATCGGGAGCTTTTGACTTTCCCCCTTTTTTCCCCCCTCCTACCTTTTGGTAATGTTAATAAAAGAAAGTTGGTCATGCGAGAAGACAAAGCCACTGTACGTATGATCCAATGAAATGAAACGTAATATGCTGTGAGAGCTGGTATCATTATTTGCGGGGTCTGAAAATCTTCCACTTCGTCGAGGTAGTAAAATATAATTGAAAAAGCTTATGCTTAATAACATTTATAAAGAAACGAATAAAACACAAAAACAAAAAAAATGCTTGACAGTCATTGTTTTGTGCACAGCTGCTAGTATGACCCCAAGATGAGACCGATGGAGTACTTTGAATAAACTTTATATCCGCTGCAACGTTTCGTATATATATGAAATAAACAAGATATGTTAGAACGTGATGAGAATAATCACTTTTACAATGGAACAGGACAATTAATATTGCATAAAATTCCCGAGGGATGAAATTAAAAAGTATGGTGAGGTATAAAAATGAGTAATTATGGTCGATCTCGCTCTATGAAAAATTGAATTATCACGCCGACTGATGAAACATGAGGTTTTCATCAAACTACACTATCGTACGTGTCGTGAGGAATCGTTGGCGAGGTTCGTCGGTACGAAACGTCCCGACAATCACGTCCCTGAGACCTGTAAATTAATGAAATTAGGGACAAAGCGGGAAAGACAAGACCCGGATGTAGTCAATTCCGGGTTTCAATTACTCCTGGAAAACGTGGAGCAGGACAACCCTCGTCCGCACTGGGGCCGTTATCCCCCAACACCGTCGAATATACATGTAAATGGTGAAAAAAAAGTTTAAGATCTCAAGGGTCCTTGTACAGGGGCTGGTTTCGGCTGGCTCACTCACCGTAGGGGGTTTCTTTCTTCTCCATTTGTCTCTCTATGTCAGATTTACCAGGCACTGCCGTGCTGGATGTTGTAGGCCCTGCTGTGGTCAGGTCCTGCTGTATCGAACAATCTGGACCTGTCCATCCATCACCGCAATGGCATTTATTCACGTTTGTGCATACCTAAAGAGAATCCATTGATTATTACGCCACACCGGCAACTGCATCAGCCCTCTTCTGTAATCAGGTCGATCAAAACTTACTCCCTTTCCTGAGCATTCGTTGTCACCGTGATTGGTTGGACATTTACCCTGATGCTCATGTGGGAAGCGGCTGGTGCATGTCTGATTCACGCAAATCTACACAAAAATCGTATTCCATCGTTTATCTCGAGGTTCGCGGTCATCGATGAGTCTATTATCACGGTTGCTCTTACCAAATTGTCGCCGCACAATGTCCCGTCCCTGACGAGACCCATACCCGGCATTTCAGAGCCTTCTACGTTCCCAGTGGTCGATCTGAACAAGGAATTCGAACAACAACAACAGGGGCGGTTAGAGTCTCGCGGTTCTGAGGGGGCCGGGGGGTTTTCGCACTGTCTTTATCAACTCACTTGCATTCGAAGTCTTGTCCCTTTATAGATATCGTAGTTCTCGAGTACAGTTGGTCCATACCGGAAATAACAGGCTGTTTACTTCCAGACTGACATTGGAGGGAACCGCAATGTATATTTCTGCGACAATATAACTCGTCATAGACAATGTATACAACAAATTGTTGGATAATTGGAAATTTTTGTGAGAAAAAAATTCTCTCCCCCAGGCCGGGAATCGAACCCGGGCCTCCCGCTCGCTGTCCCGGGACTCGGGCCGCGAGACCAACGCACTCGCCCACGAGTTTCCCTCATCATAGACTATATCAATCCTCATGCAATAACATGGTGGCCACTGGTCAGGGAAAAGTAAGGGATGGTGTTTTTTTTTCCACTAATTTGTAGCGGCCACCACGAATAATTTGTCAATTCGATCGGACTTACTCGGCCTCGCATTTGACGAGATGACCAGTAGAATCTGTGCCGCAGTGCCCGTTTATCGAACCTTTGGAGTTGAACTGCTCGAAGCATTGCTTGTCCGCGGCAATGCCTCCGTAGCCCCATACCTGTTCGCATTGAAGATTGAGGGCGGGGCAGACCCCGTCAAAGCAATATCCGTGCTTGTTGCCGCAAGGACTTCCGTTTTTCTTGTAGACGTCGTTCGGGCACTGTCCCGATTCCCCGGTACAGACTTCGGATAGATCGCACTCGTTTGTTGACTCCCGGCAAACAACGCCCCGAGCACGGAGCTGAATCGATACAACGTCAAATTACCAAACCGTTAACGTTACCGTTGCCCCCCCGCGTCGCCGACGTAACGAGATACATCAAATCTACGAATATCCGACGAACATTCGAGAACATCCGGCGGGATGTCCTGCTAAAACTCAATCTCTGTCTCTTCGATTCCCACCCTACCCCAGTTTTCAGAGAGAGATAGAGATTCGGTTCGACTTTCCACCATCAAGATGAATTTCCACATCGACAAATTGACGTCACTCGGAGGGTAGCTAGACACAGATAAGGGGGGCGGCGAGGGGGGGAAACGGGAAAGAGACAATTCTACCGGGTTTAAACCCGTGCAACGCCCAGTCCGACGAATGGAATCGAACGACCTGGTTGGGAGTCAATTAGTCTAGATACTTAATTGATCGTTGTTGAATTTCAACAGACGAGATAATTGCGAAAATAATGAAAGGGAGCCGGGAAATTTAACGGTCCGAGTGATCGCGCTTATCCTGAAATTTATTAATGGTATATTTTAGGCAAAGCTCACCTTGCAGTTTTCGCAGCATGCACCACCCGCGCATTCAGCCTCCGTAGTGAGTTTGCAGGTGATTGGATCGCAGCAGGGGTCTTTCTCGTGGCAGTCTTCGATCGTACCGCAATCGCATTCTTCGCCATCGTCGATTTTCTTGTTTCCACAAGTACCGGTTACCGACGGTGCCAGCTGTTCAATAATTTCAGGTGTCATTTGGAAAAAGCCTCAGAGAAAACGTTGAGTATCTACAAGAAGTACCGCTCACAGAGAGCTGGCGATTTTTTCTCAATGCTTTTTTTCCTCCAAAAAAAATATTCCCTACATTTCAAGGCGGGAAAACTAGATTTGAACCTCGACGAATTTCCCTACGCGGCCCAAAATAAATAATCCGCCACGGTTGATTGTTTGGGACAGTGAACTGAGCGTGAAGCCCAAATTTGATGAAAAAATATTAAAAATTGTAAGAGTTATTCTACTTTACAGCTGGGAGTGATTCTGAATATTTGTCAAAGAAATTAGTGTACAAAAACGCATCCAGGAAAAAATCCAACAACTATTTGTGATCAATACTTCTTCTAGTTACGTTGATCGGTGAAGCCCGCAATTTAGAGATTGCTCCACGCTGAATTTTAGAGGGTGGAAAGCCTGAAGCCAAAACGCTATAAAAGAGAGGTCAAGACTTTAACGGTCACGAGGGGCTAAACTGTAGTCTGGTTCCATTACCCCGTGTCTCACTATAAAATATATACACACATAGGGCAAAAAAGGGTGCCGAAAGAGGCGAACTAAAAAAACCCTTTCAAGAACCCTCGCGCCCCTCGCACCGAAAGCAGGGATCAAGTTTTATAGATCGTAAAATTTATGGGTCAGTAAGTAGTCGCGGAGGTACGGATGGACCGGTAAATAAACGTGGCAAAGTATGGGAAGTCCCGCGTATTACCTCGTTTGGTTTGTTCAGCAGGCAAATACCGTGACCGATTCTCAATGCGTCTTCGTAGTCTGATTTACTGCAGTCAGAGAATTTATAGGGCTGGACATTTTCGAGGCCAACGATCGACTGGGCCATTATACAACCGTGCCAATCTCTGCAGACGCATTGCTCTCCTGAAAATTAATATCGCACAATCGTAGTACGATTTTAGCACTCGGAGACACGGTAAAGAAACCCGATGAAGGCTTAATTATACTCACTTCCATTGTCGTGTCCCATTCCGATATTGTGCCCTATCATGTGCGCCATTGTGCCAGCAACCAGATGAGGCTCGTAGCTATTTAGGTCAACACTGATGCCTACCGATGTTGCAGAACAAACGGTTTCCGGTACCGCGATACCAGATTCTCCATGGAAAGTTTCACCCCTGTGAATACGAAACGGGCGAAAATTTCATTTAACGGTCAGTTACTGAGGAATGTACCACGAAGCGACCGAAATAACACCACATGAATTATTCTTGGAAAAGAAATCAAAAATTGGAAATCTGAACCAATTTTAACGCCTTTTCCATGTCCCAGGTAGTTCGCAGAAATATTCCTGCTAATTTGACAAATTCAATTAATGTCGAACTTCTACTGGACGAACCTGTTCGTTGTTCCTACTTTAAACATAAACAGGAAAAGTTGTGTCAATTACACAAAAATTATGTGTTGCATTTCAGATGACTTACATTATATGATTGTTGAACGATACAATTTCAGTAATTTTGAAAAGAAATCTACGCCATTTTGAAATTTACATTCAACGTGTTACAGGCAATTTACAATCTACAATCTGCCTTGGGCAGTAACGTGTTCGGTTGAAACTACAATTGTGCACTTTTCCTTTTTCTTGTCGAAATGAAAAAGGTTTTTCGCGTATTTCTTCGACCCCATACCCACTAAAAAATAATGTATGGTCTTTAACTCGCACCCTTAGCAACTCTCTCCATACTATCTTGTACATAAAATGAAATTGAAGACGTTGATAGCAGCGAAGGATATTTCGTCTTTGGCGGAGTACCAAACGGTACAACGTGATCGCGTTATACACCGACGAGGACACGTTCGTGACGTAAAACGTGGTTCGGGTTCGGAGAATGGCGTCAAATTGACGGAACAAGAGACACTTCGAAGTCGAGAGAAATACTAGGATTGCATTGCGCTGGGTATACTCACGTCAGTAATTGAGTGGTGTCTCTTTCAACGCTGAAAAGTTTCCTCGTCGTGTAATCGTTGAAGCTTTTGAGTGCCCTGACGATTTCACCGCTCTTATTTATCGGTGCTTGGTTACCTCCTTGCCACGTTTCTATGTAGACTACGGACACTCGCGTGTTCAATGTACGAAAGTACTGCAACATAGAAGGGGAATCATTATTCCGACAACGTTCGTTCCTGATTCTCAGAGTTCCTTTTCAGGCAATCCGTCTGCAACATGCAGCCACTCCTGCGTGTATCTCGAGTGCAGTTGAATAATTTGTTACCTCACTTTGCAGAAGTTCGAGATGAGATAAAAGGAGCAAAAACCACTTGGGCGGGGTCGCTGCACGCTGAATTCAGTAATGGATGCAAAACTTGGGCCGACAATATCGTAATTGAACAAACTGCACCGGATGAAAAGTTCGTGATCACGAATTGAGGGAAACGTAACTGGTTTACGAGAGAACTTACCAAGTCTGCTATATTCGCGACCTGTATAGCGTCGTAGACAACTTGCAATCTCGTACTGCCGTTCCTTTTGTCAAACTGGAACAATGCCGAGGCGTTAACATGGTTAAACTCTTTCACCCTGCGCCCGAACATGTCGATACGTCGTGCAAACACGAACCATGGCTTTGTCGATGATCATTGCGGTCTCGATGTACTTCGTGGCCTCTCGAACGTCGCGCTTGTAGCGGCTGAAAGGGTCTTCGGACAGCCCGAGGATGTGTTTTTGCCGACGATTTTTTGGCCTATTGACGTTACCCGAATTCGCGCATCCTTTGTTGGCCTTTGTACGAGCTTCAAATATAACGTGTGGATGCTTCTGCTAAAAGAGAGTGCGTCATATAGTCTACATTCGATCCCCGATGCCCGTGGCGTAGCCAGAAAACGTATCAATCAATTCCCCTCGCTGTACACGCGTACGAATTTGAATGAACTTTCAAAAGTCGCAAGATTAGCCCGTCACGTTTCGTTGTTCGGCTCTCGAGCCGTTCGCCTCCTTCTTTTTATACCACCTCTTTTTCTTGTCTCCCTGTGTGCGTGTGGGTGTGTCTGTGTGTCTGTTCACCCAAGGAACAATTTGGCCCGTCGACGAAAAGCGACGAGGAACGTCTGCGCCAGTCATTAATTACGAGGTAGCAAAAAAGTGATAAAAGGTCAGATCCGGACTCGTTGACGGGCTGACCTCAACCCCGGGATTTTGGGATTTGATCTCCGGCCTACAAGCGATGTTGGGAGGGGGATAATATCGCGTGTCTAATGACATAAGGACGTAAGCGCCATTATACGACGTTTTGCTGTTTATAATGGCATAAAGTCGTATAATTTTTTTTTTTCACGCCAATCGCTCTGAAAACGTTCCAAACCTATAGATCAATTGAAATTACGAGATCGAAAAATGTAAGTGCAAAAGGTCGTAAGTTGGGCGCTTACGACCTTCTGCAGTTACCTATGAATATTTTTTATCGAAATTTTCGAAACGACGTCGATTTCGATTTTTCTTTGCGTTTCACGAGTTTTTACGGCTATTTGAAAAAATCGTGAAAAAAATTTTTTATAAATTGGCGCTTACGACCTTCTGCAGTTACCTACGAATATTTTTTATCGAAATTTTCGAAACGACGTCGATTTCGATTTTTCTTTGCGTTTCACGAGTTTTTACGGCTATTTGAAAAAATCGTGAAAAAAAAAAAAAAAAATTGGCGCTTACGACCTTCTGCAGTTACCTATGAATATTTTTTATCGAAATTTTCGAAACGACGTCGATTTCGATTTTTCTTTGCGTTTCACGAGTTTTTACGGCTATTTGAAAAAATCGTGAAAAAAAAATAAAAAAAAAATTGGCGCTTACGACCTTCTGCAGTTACGTACGAATATTTTTTATCGAAATTTTCGAAACGACGTCGATTTCGATTTTTCTTTGCGTTTCACGAGTTTTTACGGCTATTTGAAAAAATCGTGAAAAAAAAATAAAAAAAAAATTGGCGCTTACGACCTTCTGCAGTTACGTACGAATATTTTTTATCGAAATTTTCTCGTTTCGAGTTTTTACGGTATTTGAAAAAATCGTGAAAAAAAAATTTGAAAAAAATTGGCGCTTACGACCTTCTGCAGTTACCTATGAATATTTTTTATCGAAATTTTCGAAACGACGTCGATTTCGATTTTTCTTTGCGTTTCACGAGTTTTTACGGCTATTTGAAAAAATCGTGAAAAAAAAAATTGGCGCTTACGACCTTCTGCAGTTACGTACGAATATTTTTTATCGAAATTTTCGAAACGACGTCGATTTCGATTTTTCTTTGCGTTTCACGAGTTTTCACAGCTATTTGAAAAAAACGTGAAAAAAAAAAAATTGGCGCTTACGACCTTCTGCAGTTACCTATGAATATTTTTTATCGAAATTTTCGAAACGACGTCGATTTCGATTTTTCTTTGCGTTTCACGAGTTTTTACGGCTATTTGAAAAAATCGTGAAAAAAAAAATTAAAAAAAAATTGGCGCTTACGACCTTCTGTTTTTATTTTGTTTTTTAATCTTCCTTAAAAATTGTAATGAAAGAACGACGTATCCGCCCAACTTACGACCTTTTGCACTTACATTTTTCGAACTCGTAATTTCAATTCATCGATACGTTTTGACCGTTTTCGGAGCGAATGACGTGAAAAAAAAAAATTATACGACCTTTTGCCACCAAAATCGCGTTTTTGGCGCTTACGACCTTATGCCATTAGTCACGCGATATATCTTGAGGGAAATCCTGAAGCGGGAAATTTACCCATTGCAAAACTCCGTCCGCCCACATCAATGCCCTTTGTGTACTACGTTACTACAGATATGCTCTTTGATCCCAAAATTCGCGAACAAACACTCGATTAAACATCTCTAACTGTTCGTTTGAGGCGAACTCACGCCTGTACGCAATGCGAGGACGGGTGGAACACTGCGCGGGAGACGGTGCGCGCGCAGCTACCGAAGACGCCCGAACCGCCTGAGCGTGCGGTAACGTTGGGTAATCGGGAACTTTGCGCACTCTGTGAGTATAATATCGGAATTCGAAGTTCGCGTGGAGGGTTCAGCGCGGTTTTACTGACCGACATGTCTCCCCCGTAGAAAGGATGCATGACGAATGTTTCGTTGCCTAAATGAATGACCCCGCTGACTCCGTCGCAGGTATGAAAGGCCGCGCTGGCGCCTGGGTAGTCCTTGACGGTTCCGTGGTAGAAACAGTGTTCGATTTCCTGGTAACAAGGGGTAAGATTAAATTTAATGGTGAACTTTGGATCTATGAGAATTAAAGGGCTGTTTCACCTGTTTGGATACTTGTTCCACTCCGTTTGGTAAAAAGTGTTTCTGCATCAAATTCGGAGCTAAGAGTTGCCTGCAATAATTGAAACATTATTTAATCCAAGATTCATAGTTTATTCCGGTATGAAACTAGGTATCGCGGAATGTCACAAGCCGGAGCAGCGCGAGTCCCGGATTTATAATTACTCGAATACCGTAAGGTCTGCGTTTTGCGGGAATGAAACTCTTCAGCGCTTTTTCCTCTTGCTGGAATGTATGATATTACGCTAACTTGGAAAAAAGAGAGAGAAAAAAATGTTTCTACCTCTACACTGCGACTTCGTAATCATCGACGTTAATGAACGCATTTTCGAGTTAATCACTGCTCACAATCATTTGCTAAATACTGCTGGATTAATCCTAATCGCCGTAATATAAATTCAACGTCATTATCTCGTGTAACAATCCCTCGATCCTTACGTATTTAATTCTAAGTCTAGGCGAAATTTATGATTGAAGGCCTTCAGAAGAATGGATGTCCGATGATAGTGCTTTCCCGTCTGTAATACACAACATACATTTTTTTTAAATACGTTATCTCAAAACTGAAAAAAAAAAAAAAATGAATGCTTACGCGTAACCGTCCTCTTTGATTCCCGTAGCTGTTGTCACCCATGTGTCCATTTTTCGGTGGATTCTGAAATACGAAATCATAAATAATGATGAGGTAGTCGATGAGGAAATAAGTTGGTCAGCTTCATCGTCAGAAAATAATCGCAGTAGAATTATATATATTTTTTTTGTATTTCTCTTGCGAAATGTACGCTACGATACTTTCGGTATCGGAAAAAGCCTTTCGCTGACAGATGTATCGACTTTTCGACAAAACCTGACGGCTTTTGCACACGTTCAACGTTGTGGCCCTCGATATACCGGAGTGGGTTAAAAAAAAACTTTCTTTTTTCTTTTTTTTCTCTACTTTCCTCAACCGCCTCTCTTTTCCCCGCTGTTATCGTCTCTCTCTCTCTCTCTTACAGCTACGACCCTCGAGCTATCCTATACCTACAGGTTTCTTTAAAGTTTTACTACGTGTATTGGATTACCCAGAGACCTCTGGGAGTAGAACGTCTCTCTGTGATAAAAAGAAGAGAGAAGAAAAAAAACCCCGTCTGACTTCCTTGAAACAACTTTTTCCCACTGACCCTACTTTCCGGATCGCTTCTGCCATCATTTTTATTCCGTCTTATTTCACTCGTCTCTGCTCCCTTCATACTGAATATTCGATATTTGACTGGTTAAAGGCGTTTCAGACATATGTTAAACATCGTTGAATCGACCCAGAGTTTTCAGAGGGCGAAGAAGAACTCCGTTCCAATTTTCCTCAATGTGAGAAAAGCTTCCGGCCGCAGCGAGCGCGCACCTCTTCTTTGCGCGTGGGGTAAGAGAAAAAATCTATCCATCTCAGGGTCTATTAAGGTTTACACGGGCCCTTAATCATTTCTGTAGTAGAAGAGGTAGTTCGCGTTGCAAACCCCTCACCCGCATCGCGAAAGTAGTTAATAAATCTTACCTTCGCGCCCACTTCTCTTGTGGAAATACCCATCTTCTCGTGATGCCGTAACTGTACCGGGTAGATGATCTGATAGTAATGAGCCCCGATATTTCGTACTAGCTCTTGGTTTTGTCGATATTCTCGTAGTAATCTTTCAACCTCACCTGAAGAATGAAAAAATTATCACGCTGACATCGCAGCGAAAGAATAATGGAAAATAGAACAATGTTGGAGAAAAAGGCACTCAGACGATGATCCAACGGGAAAAGAAGCGAACAAATCTACTTGTCATTCTTCAATCCACGCGGTCGCTATTCAACTTCTCGTAACAACACACTTTGGAGATCATTGAGCTGCCACATTAATCACTCAAGTTAGCCCTGGCCGCCTGCCGAGAAATCCGCGAGCTTTCGCTGCCTCCGTGAGATTATACTCGATTCTATCACCATCTACGTCTCGGAAGCTTGTTCCGATCTCGTATACCAAAGCCCAGCATCTCTTAGATGCCTCTTTCAGACCTGGCGCCAAATAATCACGCTCTCTAGACGCAAAAAAATTCGACACCTTCTTGTCGCCCGCGAATTTCGGTTAAGTAATAACATTTTAATCGTTTGTCGCGGGTGACGAGAATCTCTTCTCAATTGGTTGGAAGAAAATGACGTCACTATTCGGTACAATAAGCCCGCCGTCTAGCGTCATTTGTGGAAACTTAATTCTCACTTCACACGAAGAGCATTCAATGTTTATGGAAATGAATTCTGACAATTGTTTTTTGAAATCTGAATTTCAACAAATTTTTCTAAAATATCGTACGATGGAAAAATGTATCTCATACTCTCGAGTAGTTTGAATAAAAGAAAATTGTGTATCGATAAAAATTACCTTCTACCTGCAGGGTTTGATAAAACTTAAAACCGGGGTACAAAAATGTTCTATAAAAGCCTGCGATATTGGGACCTTTTTTTTCAATTAAAAGTACTAACGAAAATTCCCAAGCGGAAAACTAGGATACCTCGAGAGGAAGAAATCAATGTGTCGTAACATGGTTTGAAAGTGGGTGCATGTGCTAACAGGGTACTTTCATAACGAACGTGGCTAGGCCTAATGAAACTAGTTTGTTGGTCGTTTTTCATTATTTTTTACAATATTTTTTTCTTCTAAATTTTAATAAATATGACCTGAACCCGTGAAGTAGGTCACTAGTCAGCGATTTTACATCATGAGCAGTACTGGAGGAAATTTTTTAATCCCCCCTCCCCCGCCCCCACGTTATTATTATTATTATTATTATTATTATTATTATTATTTTTAACGAAGGTAATTTAATCGTAACGAGTATTTAAATTCTGAGAAACCAACAAAAAAAAAATGTTATTTAACCAAACGGTGAAACAAAAGTGGGGGGAGGGGGGAATACGCATACCCGGGGTTATATAAAAAAGCGGAATAAACGGAAACATTAACGTATGTGACTGTAACAGTTGTTTGAAATGACGGTGCCGTGTACCGCGTATAAATTACCGGTAGGTACGCATGTAGTAATACACACGAAATGTAACGTCGTACTTACAGCCCCTCGTTTTGTATGCAATAAAAAAAAAAAAAAAATGTCTGACAAAGTGTGCGTGTAATGTTTTATGCATCAGACGGACGCAAGCCTCGCGTAGAGTACGCCTCATGATTACGAATTTTAATTTTAGAAAGAAAGAAACAAAAACACAGAAATAATATGAAAACATTTCGCAGGGGAAGAGCTTCGCGTCTCTGCGTTATTACTGAAGGGGATAAAGAAAGAAAGAAGAAGACCGAAAAATTCTATTCTTTGCGACACCGCGACGTCTCGTCGCGCTCGCGGTTTGTAAAGACGCGATTTGTTTCCACTCACCAACAGGACTCTCTTCATTCCAGAATGAATCATCTAAGGTATAGTCGGCCTCTGAAACAAACAAATGATAAAAATGATCAGTTACGTGAGTTTAGTTGGGGAGTATCTCAGTTTCGGAAACATGGAAACAAAAGAAAAAGCTTCATCATAATTCGAACGATACACTTTTATCGAGTCAGACCAAGCCCAGGCTCGGTCGTTTACACTCTAGATAAAGTCCTGGCTGCTTATCTGCGTTTGTATGAAATTTCAGGCTTTTATTAGAAAAAACCGAACTCCAAGTTATCTTGAAAATTATGGTCACTAGAAGCCTGCAAAAAGCTCCCACAAGATTTGAACAATTTTTGAAAATCCCTGCATCTCAACTTTCGTGGTATCTGGAGGCAATGATTTTCTTGATAAATTTTCACAATTTTTTCCTCGATCTTAAAATTTTATTCGCTCCCTTCGTCGCATAAAATTGTTATTATGGTATTTCAAAAGCGAATCAATCATTTTTTAGAGAAGACGCCCTTAAGCTCGATGTAATCAACGATTTAACGGTAACGCGACGATCGTGATCTCGTAAAATATCTAATCTCTAATCGGGTATTAAACGAAAGAGGTTCGTGTCGAATTTATCTCCCTCGGGGTGAAAAAGGTTTCAATAAAGACCAAGTACGCGATTAGAGAACCCGGTAATCGATATACTCCTCAGGTTGAAGCGGAAGTTTAATTTGCCAGCTACGTATACCTCGTGCCCATCCTGCTATCCGACGTCGTCGATGTAGTCAGCCCAAACACGTACATCGACCAACTACATGCATCGAACTATACACTAACCAACCCCTGATTAACCAAACAAGAACAACAAGGATCACGAGATTGAAGACCTCATAGAATATCTGATTAGGTAAAACACTAATCTAAAAAGCCTTTTGGCAAGCTCTCCAGTCGAAAATTTATGCGGTCGAAAGCCTCCTCGTCATCTGGTCTGCGGTTTTAAATATCTGGCTTCTTTGCAACCCTCGAACAAAAATTTGATGCTGATAATTCACGTGTGGATATTATATTGGCTCGAAGACGAGATGGACGAGATGGACGAGATGGACGAAGGTAAAGGGATTTCAGCGAAGTGAAGTGAAGTGGAGTGAAATCCGCGAGTCTGCAGCATGAGTGGGAAAAAGCAATCAATCTTTGAGAGGGAGATGAGTGCGGATCTAAAATATAGGCCAACGCAAATTTAGTCTGGCTGCGTCCACGTGTCTCTCAGGGAATGCGCAACCGCCCAGCACGTAATCGATATTGTCGACGAGGGTACCACGCCCTGCACCTGGCAGATGCGAATCCAGAATCCAGAATCCAGAATCCGGTGCGGATCTGCAGCGACCGCCGTTGACGTAGACGCGGATCTCGCGGATATACGTGACGTCCTCGAACCACGTCGACAATCCTCGGGGTGTGGATGGCCAGTCGCGTTACACGCGGCTAACAAGTAGCGCGAGGGTCGCACCCCATGCATAAAAGATCGCGAAACTGTCTTTCGGGCAGCTAGGAGAGATGAATTACCATCAAAGATGGAACAAATATCCGGACAAGGGTCAAATTCGGGGTGTTTGTCGTCTGGGAAGCGGGAGAAAAACGCTCGTTAGGAAAACCCGTTGATTAATTATCGACTGATCCGAGATCCGAAAACTGAACACCACACGTGTCAATCGAGCTGCGTGATACTCGAAGAGGAAAACATGCTTTTCTACGCTTTTCTACGCTGTCAGGATGCGACGATAAAAAAAACGCCTCAGTCTTTATTTTGGCTTTCAACGAATTTTTATGACCCAACCTTCACGACCGTGTTGCGATATTTGCAGTTCTAGAGTAAACTGAACGGAATATGAAAATTAATAATCGAGATTGTACCAATTGCACTGGCAATATCAATTCGACTATCCGTCTGACCGGATGTTCGGTTGATCAAACCTGGTTATTACCCCTATTGAAGTACATCAAACATCCTCTGTACGATACTAATTTAGTATGATTACGTAAACAGGGTGTTTTTTTTTTTCTCCTACTAGCAGAACGCTTGAAAGCTGGAAAATTTGTTGTATTAGTTATATTAGTTTGGATCTAATTTAATTCGATTAAATTCAAACTCGAATTTTCACGGTATAGAACTCTTAACCGTAGGATATGCGCGCTCTATCTGTGTTGGATAAATTTCATTCCGAAACTTTTCTCTTAGTCTATGACTACGTTCTGTGTTCGTTACTCAAAACTATTTGAGAAATCAAATAATTACTGTTGGAAATTTCTCTGTCGATGTTATCGTAGCCAAAAACGAAAGATGTGAGAAGAAAAATAAAATTCGCAAGCTCAGGTTTCTAATAGAATAGAGGAAAAAAAATGGGAGGGGGACCCTAACGTGAACTGAATAAAAAAGCAATTTGCCTCGCTGATCGAGCGAGTAATGGCTATACTCTGACCCATCGTCCGGCCTATATTCAAATTACGTGGCAGTGCAGCAGCGGATATGTAAAAAAAAAAAAAAAAAAAAATGTAGTAGAAAGAAGGTAAAAAAGTTTCTTTCGTCCTGTCAGCCCTCCACGAACACGTAACACAGAAATCAATTTGAGGAACCGCGCATCGATCGTATGCTTTTCAATATTTATTACAACCGATCGTCCGTTTCCGTTTCAATTTAGAGCAGAATCCCCGCATATCCTGGCAACTGCGGAGCACAGATAACATCAACCACGCAAATCATAAGCCTCGGACCACCGATTAATCGGAAAATTTGGGGAACGCGAGAAACCGCTAAATCCTGCCAAAAATAACCGTCGAATCATTTTTGGGTTACGTGCCCGAAACAGACTCACTGATCTCTCAAGACGACAAGTAGAACAGAATTAAATTCTCCGGATTCTTTGGAGCGAATATTCACTTTTTTTTATAATTACTCGATTCTCACTCTTGAACGAGTAACTTTTTCACTCTACGAAGAAAAATTGGAAGAGAAAATAATTTCTATACACGATTTCGGGAGAATTTTTTTTAGGGTAGATCGAATTTTGCAATTAAATTCGTACAAAATTGTGTCATTTTTCAAATAGATTAATTGCGTTTTTTTTTACGAAGAACTACAAAAACTGAAATTTTTTGGTAACCTAAATCTGTGATTATCATTATAAAAAAAAAGAACTGTGTATTTTTACAAGAATCTACGAGTCAGAGACTTCATTCTATTCAAATGATTTGAAAAAAATTTATTTGATCCTAACACCAAATTTTTAGATTCCTAAAATGCTGAAAAGTCGTTCAGATGATTAAAACATATCAATTTTTTTGAGAGAATTTGAAAAAAAAAAACAGGATTTAGAAAAACAGAAAAAAGGGAAATATTTTAATTTTCTAACTAGTCAGGGAAATCGATGAGTTGGTAATAAAAATTATCATATAGTTCGAATTTTAGTCGGGAAAAAATGACAATTTGGTCAGAAAAAGTCACGACGTGAATATTTTTTTGTTTCTAATCCGAAAATCTAACGATACTGATATTTTCAATTAATTACATCATGTCCCGATCGATTATCTGGATACTAAATTGTTGTTCGACGTTAGGAGCGAAGGATGACACCCACGCGTCCAGCAAATATCGTTCAGAGTGTCAGAGACGCGGCACGTGCCCCTTACGGATAGTCTTTTTTATTCTATTCTTATCTTCTCTTCTCCTCAACCTCTCGCCGTTCTTTTTTCCTTTCCGTTCTTTCTTTTTAGCTGTCCAACGTGTAAGCTCGGGCTATGGAAGACTCCCTTGGCCTTTCCGCGAGACCGTTCTATCAGTTGCTCGCAGAGTTTCGTTTATATTTCAGTCACGGCCCAATAATGCTTAAACTCGGGGTTGCCGTGACAGACGGTATGCGACATGGTAACGAATGGGATGCTGGTACAAATAGATCCTCGGGACCAGTCCCGTCCGTGTAAACATCTCTATTTTATCTCCCCGTCTTGCGAGACCGAGAGAGTCTTGGAAAACTGTTCCGCACCCCATTCGACGTTTCACACCGTGAACTATGCGTTTCTTTCCGAAAGTTTCGCCGCGTGCGCGGTGATCCGGAAACGGGCATCAAGAGCGAATAAAATAGAAGCCAGCGTTCGTGCAAGCTGCTTGTAAATAGCACCGCTCCCATTTAAACCGCTTCCGTGAATTCAAGTAAAATGAGATAAGTTTTCGAGTAGCTCGTATACACGGCCGTGTGAGAAATAAAAAAGCTCAAGCACGCACTCTACTTTCCGCACAAGTGGAAACCGTCATAGAGTCAGACTCCCGACGGAGCGATCAATGCTGATTTTATCATCGTCTCTCGGGTCTCGTCAATCCCTCATGATACCAACTGGCAATAAATCATATAGATGTTGAATCACATTGAATTGATTTTTTTTTTTCCCGAGCACAAAATTAGATGACACATTATTACTAGTAGAAAGTTGTAGTAGCATAACTGTATTAAAACAATATTCAGGATCAGAGATTGACGTTTTTGCGAAATTTCTTGAAAGAAAAATTGTTATCGAGGGTCGAAGGTAAACACTTTCTTTTTTCATTTTTTTTTCCTTTGACAAATTAACGGTCGACTTTATACTTTCGTCAAGGGGGTCGGGTTCGGGATCGGACGTTATATGAGATTTAGCCTGTCATCTCCGTGAGGAAAGAACGAACCTATCTCGTTGCTGATCCAAGCATTCCATCAAGCTGCTGCATCGTCTCGAGTTAATCCTCGAAAAGTGTCCCGCTTCCACGACGTTAACGTTCTTATATTTCACTCGAGATATTCTTTCTTATTTCGTCCATCTCCGCGGTGTCTATCTTCTTCCCCTTGTATTTTTTCTCCTCTCTTCTTTTTCTGGCGTCATCTCTTTTCCAATTAGAAATCTGGCAGGAGGACCGTAGTTGCAGTATATACCAGCTCGAGGAACAGTTTTTTTTTTTCGTTTGCAGAAACGTGGGTATACCTAGTACCGTACTGAAACTCCGTTGCCAAACAATCGTTAGCGCGAAAGCTGTTTTTTTTTGTCTTTTTCTTCTTCAACCAGAGGCTCAAAGAATTTTTTTATTTACCCAAGTGTCTAAAATACCTGGCAAAGTCTTTTGACGAATGGAGTCTCACCGTTTTTGCCAAGGCGTTAATATCCTAGCACGTATACCGTGAGAAACGTATTTGAGAAGGAAGATGTACGAGAAAGTGATTTTTTTCATGAATTTTATTTAAACTGTACCCTGTGCAGATATACTCAGTACCGCAAGTCCGTGTACGAGGAAATGTACCGACTTTCAGTAGTAAAACATCTGTTTTGTCAGCCAAGCATATTCAACGAGTCTAGTGGGTTTTTAAGAGCGATGAGCTGATAGATAGGAACGTAAAGAGGCAAGAGGAGAGAATAATAAAAAAAAAAAACCCTCGTCATATCCGCTGAGAATGGCAAAAAAATCCCTGGGTTCCTCTCTAGCTCAAAGAAATATAACGACAACACTTCACTTCCAAGAACTGCTCGATAGATGATAATCAGCCGTCTCCGTAATGCGGTACTTCAACGAGCGATTATTTTTTTTCCCATCTTTTTTAACTCTCTCAATCTATTTCTCTTCGCTTCGATAATTTATCACGGCCTATTAAACACTTTAACATACATATACGGACATAAAAATAATAGAAAGATTATTTATTCTACAGTAAAATTGCTATCGATGACTTCAATTCTTTTTGTATCGAGGAGAAAAAGTATAAGAGTTTGTTTAATATTGAATTTATCAAATCAATTAATGGATAGATGAACGATCGCGTGGCGATAGTACGCGAGCATAGATATAAAATTGATCGATTCAAGAGAACTGGGAAACGAGGTCCAGGCCCGTAATCGTGAATGGAATGAATTAATAAACGTCGTTCATGATCGTGATCGTGGTACGAGGCGGTAAAACCGTAAATGCATATTAGATGACCCGATTGCATGTCGCCTGCAGTTACTCCGTGGATCCGTGTAGCGTATCTACGTACACGAGGCACTCGTTTGCTCGTGCTACGGGTCGTGAATCGAGAAACAGAAATTCCTGTCCACCGTTGGCCACCGAATCATGAATTGATAATGCGAAAATGAAGAGAATAAAAAACGGTATCGCGAGCTGTTTAACCAATCTACGAATATCTTAATTATATCCATCAGATATTCCACGCCCCGGAGTTGACCTGCGGGATGGATAATACATCCTATCCACCCCGAAGTCGATATTCGGGAAGTGGGAATGAAATTCCGCGAAGTACCTACTTTCCCTTGACGCGAGAGAGCAAAGCTGAAATATTTTTGCTACCCTGATTCGGTTCGGGGGAATGTTGCCAGCCTGAAAGATTCACCGGATTGCCAAAGAGATTTAGTTACCCTCTGTGAAGAAGAACCCAACCAGACGAAGTTACGACGACCAGAACCTCTTCTTGGTACCAGGGAGTGTATTTTTTATTTTTTCATTTCTTACTCCATTTCTAAGAAGAAACTCTCTTCGGCCGGAGTGTATTTTTCATATTTTTTACCCAGTATGTTGATTTTGCCCAAGTCTCTCGTAAATCGTTGAAGGTTTACGCGCATTCGTTTCAGATTTCAAACGCTTTGCCACTTCAAAAATCGGTAAAGCGTAGGAATTCTAAAACAAATACCACGCTCGTTAGTCATTGGTCCGTGAATCGTGTCTTCCTCTATGAATCATCTTCTTCGTCCACCAACTTTTCTCTCATATTTCCTGATCTCGTTAAAATTACCATTCTGAAGTTATTCAGCAATGAATCAATGGACTAATAAAACGGTGCTCGGATAATTATCGCAATACATTCTTCATATTTCAGGCTGCAAACATGAGATTGTAAAAATTCGTGGCATAATCGCGTTGATGCCCAGAGTAGTAGTAGCGGCAGTGGTATGTCGGACAAGTTTGACGCGACGATAACAAAACAAAAATATCACCTACCCGAATCCGAGGGTGGTTATTCTCGTTGTAGAAGAATGAAAGATAATAATGATGATAAAATTTAACAAGTTGAAACTGTATGAAATGTTCTTTTTTCTTTATTTTTTCTCTTCACATGTACCGTAAGTTCAAAGAAGCGAGAAGGCGAACCGGGTGTGGATTAGAAGCAATTAATTTAAACACGTTCGTATTCCTTGCATAGGATCAAAAGAATGCGTTTTACTATTTTAACCATTTCAACTTCGGAGCGGGTACTTCAGCATTCCTTTGTCTAACGAACCCTCTACAAATAATTATCCGCCCATATCCACAGAGAATTATAACCCCAGTTTGGTGAATTTTTTAAAATTCTATTCCGAAGGTGCTGATGCCATATGCGGGAATCGTAGAAAGTTCGAATGGGGTGCTACCAGCGGTGTAAATTCGTAAAATGGTTTCATAGCCGCATATATCGGGAAGGAATTGGACGGTTATTTTATATGTACCGCGTGAACCTAGTTTATTGACCGTAACCAAAATGTAGGGCACATGGTAGATATACGAGCCGAAGATGCCACAAGAAATATCAATTTTAAACCGATGGAAATACATGCTCTCGTCCTACCCACGGCCACGTCAGGAGCAAATGGAAAATTCTACCCAGCCAACAGATCCCTATCTCAATTCTTCCCAATTTTGCCACCGTCGTCTCGATCTAAAAATAACCCTGACCGTTGGAACGACGATTTTAATCATCTAGACCGGAGTCCAATCCACGGTCTGAATGTTAACAGGACATTTTAAAGGCGTGGTCAAAGTTTAAGCCTAATCCTTCTAGACTCTATATTTGTCTGGCACAAAGCAAAAGACTTCCATTGTACGTCAGTTGAATGGAATTCTGGTATTGCTGGATGGGACACACGGAGGAATGATCTCTGATCTGGAGTGTGACGATCTGGAGAATCTGGGCTCGAGAGCGGTTCTAAAAGAAGGAGAAAAAATTAGGACGTATCTTTTTTTGGGGCAAATGATGATGACGAGCTTTCTTCAGCTTCGAGAGTCCAACGATCCCCGTTTCGTACGTGTATGGGGATTATTTCTATTGTTTGGATCCCGAAGGCTCGCTGTGACAACGACCCGACAACCCCTACGCCTTTGACGTCCTAACGCGAGTACGTACCCACATTTTGTTTCTATATTCGTAACATGTTTGGGTTAACTCAAGCTGCGATTCACCCGTCCATCACAGAACCCAATTTGTTTCCCCGCGACGCGTAATAACGTTACGGGTTTGTATTTCGCAAGGGTGCGATATTATCATCCCTCTCGAAATTAAGCCTGGGTTCGTCACAATTGCAAAGAAATGAAATACATTCAGTTTATTTTCAGGTACAAAAATACCTTCAGGGTTCCTCAAAGCTAAACAAATATATAAGTAATGGTAACATGCGAATGAAGTCAAGTATGACGTACAAATGTACAAGTATGATCAGTTCATGCCATTATTTTAAACAAACATTTGAACTTATCGAGTGTCGTATCTGAATTTGTCCGTGAACGATCATATCATCCCACACAACATCCTGAATCGACCATTAACGACACTTCGATGGTTATCTGAATCGACTGAATTGGAACATGGTGAAGGTAAAATCAATCGCACGGACTGAATATGTGTCAGTGGATCAAGCAAACAGTCCGATTATCGTAACGACATTCGACATGCTGTGCTTGACGATTTGCGGAAACGAAACGATGATCGTGTTTGAATGAGGGTGGAAAAAGTAACGTGTGATATGGTATGAAGTCGTGTGTGGTTTACCTCGCTTCGACGTGCTGTCGGCGCTGTTAGTAAATCCAGGTACAGCAATCACGAGAACAAAGAGTCCACAATATACCCAAAACATGTTTATGTCTTAACAACATTGTTTAATTCCATTTTACATGACGCTCGTGAAACACTATGATGGCGATCCTTCTCATGTTACGTACGATCATTGGTACCTAGAAGTGGCAACTTGCGAGCGAGATAACGCGTACGCCATGTACTCTCTTTTTTTCCCCCTTTCCTTCGATTATGATTACAGTCTCTGACTTATAACCGCGGTGGTTCCGTCAAAATGAATACATGGTGGGATTAATTTGTTGTTCTTCTGGTTTTTAAATTCGTTTCGTCGACCATCAGCGGGGATCCGATGGGTAACAACTTTACACTATTTTATATCCAAACTTCTGTAGCTCCGTGGGTTATTTGATAAAATCACGCTTTGGCTGCCATCTTCTTCCTCCGCTGGAAGTCTGGAGTATGAAAATATTTGCAGCCCCTCTACCCCCTCCATCAACGCCTGGACCCACCTCTTATCGATTCCTGCGCCATTTCCCGTCAACCCTGTCAAATCAATAACACCCTCCCGGCCGCGAACACCGCTGCGCCCACGCAGGCGGTGAGGGCACCCCGTCCCCGTCGCCTGGGGCGTTTCTAATTTACTATTAATTATTTTTCAATTTTATTCCAGCATCGCCGCGGAGCTGAGTCCTTTCGCGATTGTCAAGCCCCACTTTTTATCTTCTCTTCCGTCGGTCGGATAAATTCAATCGTGGAAACCAGGCACTGTGTGGAACACGGACCGGGTGAAACGGACCTCGTTCGAGCTTGCGCGATCGCGGACTGCAAGCTCTCGACGAACCCCTAGGTCAATGGCGGGAAAAAGTCGAGTTATTCAAAAGCTCGGGACCAGAGGTTCTGACCGACGACGATGGCAACCCCGGAGGCGCTTCGGTACCGGCAGACGGCCAAGCCCTCCGGGACTCCGGGGACCGAGACTCTCGGAGTCCGGGACTCGCGCGAGCTTGATTCTAGATTCGCTGATCGATACGATTATTCTAACGAATGCGGTACGACGATCTTCAATCGCTGTGTATCCAGCGTCCTTTGATCTCCTCGTAGGAGGAATAAATGGCGGATTGATTTTTCATTTTCATTCTTTTTTTTTTTTTTTCTTACTTGTTTCACTCTTTTTACTCCCTTTCTTCGGCTAGTGCAGGCTGCAGGATTCGCGTACGTGTACATGAATTTATGCATGCGCCTAGGTCCAGGGACAACTTCCTAATTCTGCGCAATGCAGATATTACAGATTTAACATATTTCTATTTTAATACCCCGCGTCTGGAGCGAAGTTGAAAACTCTCGCGAGCTTTTATACACTGAAAAAAAAACGAATTCTTCAGGCGATACAGCAATACGCTTACAGGCACTAATTATAGGCCCTTTTTTGTCCAGTTTCAATTGTTTCATACACGTTGACACATTGGGACACGATTATCAAACTGGTTAGTAAAAAACTTTTGCTGATGCATAAAATCGAATAGCTGAATTAGAAATCAGTATATCGGTGGCTGCAACCGCTGAACGTTGTTTTTTTTTAGCGCATTTTGCTCTAATTTCACCTTTTTTCGTTGGTTTAATTAAGGATGTAGTTTCGCTTGAAAAAGGCCCAAATTAATGTGATTTTTGAAAAACTTTTGATGTGGATTTCTTTACTAAATACATTCACCTATCGATATCTGCAAAGATCCAATCCGAATCTGATTTTTGAAGTGTTCTAATCCGGGCCCAATAGTGATAATCTGTAAAAATTATCCAATTGCACAGCTCAGAATGAGAGTGATACATGTCAGGAAAAGTCAGGAGTGATGAGAAACTTGGAACTTGTCATCGGACCAAACTAACATCAAATATGAAACAATATGAGTTTACTTGGACTACTTTTTTTCTCGAGTTCGCAATCGATATGCAGCCTTTTACAAATCTTGGATCACCTCAAAAACGAATTTTCCCCTACTTTTCAGATTTCAAAATGTAAATGGCGATGAAATATTTATTGAATCAACTTCAAGTTTCACAGATATCTTCTTTGATATATCATGAATAATTTCACGTGAGATTTTTTCAGGTCTGGTAACTGCATCCAGCTAAATTACTTTCATATTTATGAAAAAATCACAAAAAACGACAAAAAAGTGCCTTTTGGGGAAAAATGGCTCTTTCAAACTTCCTTTCTGAGAACTTTTTTCACTGTACAACAAATTACTAACGAGAATCTACTCTTCTTTCTATTCTAATATTGAAAAAAAAAATGGAGATCGCTGTAACTCAAGTACTTCATCGACAGTACCAATTTTCAGCTTATATGGATTATATATTGTGGTTTTTTTTAATCTTAGTTCATACATCCGTAATAAATCAACAATTGGAAGACCGACTGCCGTTCGTTAGGTCTGCAGGTTAATGCTTCGGAGAATGGAACTTAAACCGCGCGAGCTTCAATGAAAGGCCTATTCTTGTTCCATCGAACCGCCCGCCTCTTATCACAACGTACACACAGGTAGGAAATATTTTCTAAGCCTTCAGATGCAATCATCCCTCGAGTAGACGCGAGGCATACCTCGATTTTTATATATAGGTATATGAAAAAAACGGTACATCTGGGTGATTTCTTTCTCTTTTTTTCCACTCCCTTATTCTCTTCTCGTTCCCGTCTACGTCATTCACGTTCGAAAAAATTTGAATATATATTTCTTCATATCTGCTGGCGTATACCTCCGAAGCGGAGGGCTCCTATTCTCCCTCAAACCTCCGGTGATGTGTGGGCGGATGGTTTATCCGTTACGCATAGATCGGGTATTGAATGCGGACTTTTATACGCTGACACGTATTTATTCCACCTCGCACAGAAATACCCGGAGCTCAGAGCAACCGGTTGGCTTGAGGAAGAAGAGCGAACGAAACGTTCGATAAGAGACCAGAGCATTTAGCTAACGAGGTCCGAACGCGAATGCCGCTTCTTTCGCTCGACGCGATTCATTACTCGAATTAAAAATACATTCCGTAGAACTGCACTCACACACTGTGCACAACCACGTGTGGAAACGGCTCCTATAGAGAGAAGCGCAAGAAGAAAGATTGTTACCGCACGTAGGACGATTAGCCAACGTCGACTAATTGAGAGGGGGAACCTCGTTTGGGGGGAATTAGGGGAAACCGGTGTAGTTTTTTTTTTTCAATGAAATCTCGAAGCCTTTGAAATTTGCGAATATGTATGGGGCGTATATCTCAAACAAAGCACCCTGATTTTTTTCAGATTTTTCCACCCCATCTGAAATTTACTTTTTTTTTTAATTTAAACGTAAACTCAAATATCTCATTTCAATTCTGATCATTCCGATCATTTTGACAACGGACTAATGATGGGCCGATTTTTTCTTCGATTTCACGAGAATTCTCCAAGAATGACCTTTTAGAACGGAGAATCGAAAATTGTTGGCGCGGAATGCCCCGTATATTCTTGAAGAATTACTCGAGTCGAAAAGTTTTATCGATTAGATAAAAAGCCCACGCGGCCACGTGTCAAAAATGTATATTTGTACATCAAGTTTATGTATGTGTTCCAATTACCTCGGGGGCGAACCTGGTATTCAGTCAAGCGAGAGAAAGAGAGAAAAAAAATGCAATTTGCTGCAAAATTTTTCACCATCTGTATTTTCGTACCTTCTTCTTGTTTGCTTACTTTTTTTTATTATCAAGACTGTGAGTATAACGAAACTTGTAACTGTGGAGACGGATAAAAGCGGGGCAATTCTGAACGCCCAATTTATCAGACATTTTATATTTTGTTTTTAATTTTTTCTCCGTTCTTCGCAAGCTTCAACGATCGTCAAATTATTCCGGCACGATGCCTGACGAGATCCTTCTCCTCATCTTTCATCGTCAGAAAACAGTTTGATGTTATCAGATTAGATTACTATCGATTTATTGTTAGCAAGCATTGAAAATGCTTCCATTTTCTGGGTATTAAAACAAAATTTTATGAAAACAGGCGACATTTGCAATTCTTTCAGAAGCTTGCGCGTCACAAACCGCGAAAAAGGATTAATTAACATCCGAATCTACCAAAAAATGTATTTGTTACAAGTAAATTTCGATTTGTGACAACCAAATTAATGTTTGAACAACGAAAACATTTCTTATCGTCAAATATAGGTCATTTCATAGGTTTTTCATAGCCAAGTGAAAACTGTAAAAAATGTTTATTCGCATATTTTATTCGCATGCAGGAGTCATGAAATCACTTCGTATTTTAGTATATGTATACTGCAAATAAATAGTTTTTCTGGGTGTGAAACCAACGTTTGTAGATTTTATAAACTGTGATACGTTATTCATTCTGGTACTTATAGACTGGAAAAAAAAAACTATAAACTGACAATGAAATATTTTCTCAATTTAATCCACCCACGCTCGTTGTCAATCAAAAGCTTTTCTCAGAGCTAGATAAAGATTTGAGACATCCAAGGCGAAACGCGATCTCACGCGATCAGGGGGTGAAAAATTACAGGATAGCTCTCCGGTGATCGTTGTAGTCGGTGAATTTACCGAGAGCTTGCGCTGTCTATGGAATGGGATGGAACATCCCCTTTCCAGGAAAAAGAAAAGAAAAGAAAAAAAACTCAGACACAGACAGAGAATCCGAGGCTGTATATGTGAGCTTGTTTTGCAATAGAAATAAGTCTGAACTTTGTACCTAGGTACGAGCGAAAGAATGCGAGGACCGTAAATTAGGTTGCTCGTTAGGAGTTCTGTGAACGGTGCCTTTGTTATGGCCACTATATTTCATGAAAGTTTATACCCAACATCCACGACTACGGCTACGGTGTAAACGAGAATGGAAAACTAGCGATAAACTAAAATTCTGCTAGTTAGCGATAACCAGCGAACGTTAACACGGATGCACCGAGTTTAAACAATGAACGAATTCAACCTGACGTATTAACGTTTTAACCCGATTATGAGCCACATATGCAAACATGTCAAACATTCTGCGAGGTATCATCGAACGGTTTGATGTCCACCTGGAGCGTGTCGTTCCACGATTAGAAGTATGGAACAATGCAAATTGCGAACAATACACGGTTTGGTAGTGAATTGGTCAGGGAATTATAGCGTTTCGCCGTTTTGCAATTAATTATTCATCACAATTACGAAGTCATACATGGTTTAAATTGAATTTTTATTCAAATTCGTTATAACAAATGCGTAACATGAAATTTTCGTTTCTAGGTATGTACATGTCCATTGCACACTGTTTATTACACTAGTTTATCAGACGATGGTGAAAAAAGAACGAAAATACGATAATAAAAGTATAAATCAGTTTTTAGATTAAAATAAAGTGTTGTACATCTTATCTCCTATCCCCTGTGATTCGATATTCTAATTAAATGACCAAATTATCTACTAAAAAAAGAAAGAATAATTCGTCGATATTGCATCAAGCACAGACGTACACGTACTTTATTCTGGAGATGAATGGGAAAAAAAAGGGGAAAAAAAACTGTGTGCTTTCCCATCTTACAAATTGACCCTCGTCACTAACTGAAAAAGTTTCACGATATTTGGAGATGGAATAAAAAGTAAATTGAAAACAAAACAAAAAAAGGATAGAAACACGGTTGTCTGGAGCTTATTGGATAAATAGTTTTTTGGCACGAAAGATTTTCTTCGAAAAAGTAAAGAAAAAAGTACGTTGTATTCATTAGGAGCTTCTCTTCGTTATTCAAACAAAAGTTTGAGTTGAAATTATATATTCATGTAAGCAGGAACAAATATTCCGCATAGTTACTTAATTAATTGAGCTGAAGAATAAATATTGATTCTGTCTCGATGTAATTTTATTTCTGTTCACAGTATAGATTGAAGATTCAAAGTTTTAATGAAATTTTAATTAATTTCAACTAGACGATATCGTATCAAATTTTACACTAAAAAAATTGTGGGTCTACCTACCGCTGATGGTATTTGATTATTTCAGAACACAGTCTATAATAAGCTTGCAAAAATGTTCAACTAAACCGTCGTAAAGTTTGTCGTAATGGCGAATAAATAAATCCTTCTTTCATAGTGATTGGCACAGCTGATATATATATATACGTATATATATATATTTATTTTAAAAAATTGTAATATTCAAAAGTATAACGAACGTATAGTCTGATTGTTATCCGCGCGTATAATAAACGGTAAGAATATTAATATATAATAATTTAAAATAGTATTTTTAAAAAACCTCTACAAAATATACATTAAATTGTGATATATAATAATGTCACAAAATAATCGATAAATCTCTGTGTAGAATTTGAGATTGAATTATAATTATAAATTACGAAATGATGATCATTAATTGGGTGAAAAAACGTTTCTACAATAATTAAATATGTATAATAAGACGAGGACCTCGGGAGATAGTCGTTGTGAATACAAGACAATATGAATTAATATCAGGCAATAATCAGGATTGAACTTTTATAATATATTCATATTGTTTGTTTGTTATTATTATTATTATTATTATTATTATTTTTATGTTTTTTTTCTTTTTTTTTTTTTAGATAGGGCAGTGTTGTGGACGGTTACGGAGTACGATCCGTATCCCAATGATTCCTACATAATGTATACACACTATTTAATAAGTACATTTCAACAACCGTCTTTAGAACTAAGTTTATATATACCATATTATGTTTTTTTGTTTTGTGTATTTTTTTTTCTTCTTTTATCATGATGCATTTTTTTTTTTTATTATGAAAACATTTGAAAAAAATCACGTTTTATGTATTTTTAGTACATACTATGTATTAATAATAGTTAATAATAACCATTAATAGGTATATAGGTATAATCTATCTAACTATTAAAACAGCGTCATATTAAAGTCTATCTTCCTCCTCCTCCTCCTCCTCCTCCTCATTGTCCTCGTTATTCTCCTCGGATTCCTCCTTGTAACCGGGATGCTCCGATATGGCGTAATAATTACCGTTGTAGATAACGCCGAGCTCCCTAAGAACGTCGCCTCTGATTACCGCCTTGATCGTCCAGTTGTAACACTCCTCACTCTCGCTCTCCCTGTCCAGTCTCTCAACGTCCAATATCTTCGAGCTCAGCCTTTCGAGTATAATTCCGATGTCCTTGATGCTCAGGTGGTGCTTCTGGTCCACCGTGAGCTGATCGATCAGGAGAAGAAACTTCTCCGAGGTCACGATCTCGTCCTCCATTATCGTGTTCTCCGTTTCCGACTCGGAGCTGTCGTGCTCCTGGTGAGAATGATTGTGGTGGTGGTGCGGGTGCGGGTGCGGATGCGGATGCGGATGCGGATGCGGGTGTCCCGCGTGAGCGTGGAACGAACTCGTCGTATTGCTGCCCCCGAGCCTCTGGCCGGGTCCGCAGGCCTGATCCTCCCTCTCCTCGGTGTCGCGAAACCTGACGTGGCCCTTGACCATCCCGGACCGCCGCGTGCCGTCCGAGAGCGAGGATGGCGGCTGCGGGGAAGGCGTCTGCTGCTGAGCGTCCTGTATCGGCGATGTAGCGACCGACTTGTGGACGGCGATCCTTCGCCCCTCCTCGTGGAGCGCGCAGCAGTGGAAGTCGCACTCCGCCGCGCTGCCGCCGTCCGCGCCGTTCACCGGACTCCCGTTGCGGACGACCGGCTGGTGGATGTGGTTCGAACACTCTGGTGTGTGGATATGAATGGTGGTGCTGTCGAAGGAGTTGGTGCCCTGCTTGACGAGCCGGCCAGGCACGCCGCCGTGCTGGTTCGACGATGATATTGAGCCAGAAGCCAGTATCGGCCCGTAGGAACTATGACTCGGACTAGTAAAACTCTTCTGTACCATATCGTCATGATTTATCACAGTTATTTGGGGGCTGTTGTAGCGGGGGCCGACCCCGACCCCGGCGATGGTGCCGAGGTCGCCCGCGACGTGGCCGCCAGCCTTCCCGTTCCCTATGCCCGCAATGCCGTCGTGATAGCTCTGCAGCTTGTCAAGGCTGGTCTGTATCACCAGGGACGGCCTCTGCGACCCGGAGTTCAGTTCCGCCTTCTTTGTCGGTGAGTACTTGGAGCTCTGGGCGTCCTGAGACTTTGGCTGTTGCACCTGCGACGATGAGCGCTGATCCCAGTGGAGAACCACCGTGACACGTCCTTTATTGTCCATAATTTTCCAAGAAGGCGTTTCATCGTGTAACTCCAACGCGTGTATAGTCTCGCAAACTATTTTCGGTATAGCCGAAATTGCTGAAACATACAAATTTTATACAATTTCATCAACTTGTATCGTCATTTTCTTCATTGAATTAATATCTTATTATACAATATATTTAATAAATCAATATAATTAGACTGCAGTCTGTCGGTTTTTTCTGTCTGTCTGAGGTTTGTATTTGTCCATACACTCAAATTGAGTAAGAATCGATCAATTCATGGTCAGATGTTCAAAAAAGTATATTCAATTGAATTAATTATTCCTTTCTTCCTTTTTTCTTCATTTCCTATATCGTAATTCCTTTTTTTTTTCTTCAAAATCCATTACCTAATTCGTTGTATAGTTCCTTCAACTTCTTTCATTTATTTTTTTGTAAATTATTTCCCTTTACCAGATTGATCAAATTGTATTTTATCGGCAATTATTGAGGGATCTTGTACGGTTACAGTGAAATCCTCTCACTAGTCGGAGGCGTATTAATTTTTGCATAGTTGTATAAAATACGAAACAGAATATAGCGGAATATATGTAATATACCCGTGCGACAGTCTGACACAACGTGGTTTAAACTCCTAGCGCGTCGGACCCTACGGTCTACTACCACTACTGCGATGCGTTTGACCTGTTTCTCACTCTCGTAAGGGAGTACCGTAGTAGCTGACGGCGCTACTACTCGGGTAGTTACGCCCCGTAATGGGTCAGCCTCGACGGTCTGACACAACGGTGCTTTAACTCCTCATACCGCGTCCGATCTACGGTCTACTACTACTGATGTGCGTTTGGATGGATGTTATTGTCAGACTCGAGTTCAGCTACTTCAGTAGTTACGCCCCGCGTGGTCAGACGCACCGTGCACCTACTTGATGACTTGATTCGCCCTAGCCCAGGGCTTTCGTCCGCCGATATTCAAGCTTTAGGCATATCGAATGTATTATAATTCAGAACTTATAAAAATCGTGTACTTTATGATTGATTGATTGATTGATTGAAGCTATTTTTTGGAATATTTAAAACTGAAACTAGGTCGTTTTTAGGCCCTCAAAAATCATGTTTGGAAATGAATGCACCGTCTTTTATGGGCTGCAAGCTTCTCAATGATATTTCTTCTCAGTAAATCATCGGGGTGACGTAGGACTGATTTTTTTTTCAGGTTTTCGGGTTCTTAGCGTCAAAATGAATACCGTCTAGGATCGCTTCGACCTTTCAAGACACTCGTTTCGTAAAAAAAAAGTTGAGAAGCAACATATATTTGACTGGGATCGATACCATGAGACTCTTGAGAAAACGAAAAAACAAATGTAAAATTTGTTATTTTGGATGGTTGTTTGTAGTTTCTCTTCAGGACCTGAGTCAAGTAGGAGTAATGCTCGTTATTGAGTGATATCGAAAGTATCCCGACTCAACAATTTCATCTGCGATTTTATCCCCTCAATTAAACGTCGAGTCATTCTGATTACGAATAGTCAGAAGCACTTCGAGGATATCGGGGTCCTTGTGGATAGAAGAATTCTGAATTATATCGAATAACAATTGACAAAAGGGATTCTAAAAGATTGCGAGAAAAATGTGACAATCATAGAGTCGTAATAATCGCTCAAAATTTCGTTAAATAAGCGAATTAAAATTTTCTTCGTTTCGTCAACCTCTTAATTTTTAGTCGTGTTGTCGCAGTGCCCCAATTTGGTGGAACGTCAAAATCGTTGATATTGGTGCGGTTGTGGATGCAGAGGAAAAGAAGGAAAAGGCGTGGTGCAGATTGGGTAAAGTAGAGTAAAGAAGAAAAAAAAACAAGCAAAAGGCAGAGCCTCGGATTGAGTCGAGAGATCGTGTCGTACCAGCCCGAATGATGTCCACCCCAGTGGGACACCACCTCTCGCCATGCCGCAGGAGTAGCAATATCGTGTTGTTTGCTAAAGTCTTGAAATATTCCCCGTCCTCGACCTGAGTACCGTCCGATTCGAGAACTAGACAGACGTTCTCATTCTGGGGAACGCCCAGTTTTTCTTTCCCTGAAAATGAAGAAAACGCAAAAAAAAAAACGAGTGATAATCAAATATGATTTTTTATTTCGATTATGAATCGTCATTTATACTCACCGCGGTGTAACAGTTCTTCGAAATTGCTAACGACCAGTCCCTTTCTTACGTTTCGCCAACTGTCCCATATCTTAAAAGGTCTTTTGCTCCGTAACTCCTGCGTAAAACAATTAAAAACACACAGTTATTACAATTTATGATCATCATAAATTTTCTATTCAGAGAAGCAGCCGTGATTAGGGTATGAAATATTTTCACATCGAAATACAATATTATGCCGAAAACTGTAGCATCATTCGTTAATGAAAACTGGTTTTTTTTCCCTTCCCTTGATATAACCAGCGTCTAAACTTTGTTGAATCAAATTAACTCCGATACAATAGGAGTGTAAACTTTAGCTTCTAAAATCTCATTCGATCCAGAATTTAGTCTGAGCGCGTATCACATTTGTCTGTCTGGCGTTTTTTTTTTTTTTTTTTGCCGTCTACTCGTTATCGGTGCGTGGGAGAAGGACGAAGACTCCCTCGCACGGTTTGAACCAGACTGTAATAACAATCACGTCGCAAGTAGAGAATTTATTCGTTTAAACAATCATGAGATATTTATGTCTTTTCAACTGGGCGTGACAGATATCCAGTAATTATAGACAGAACATATGATAAAAGAAAAAAGAACTGTCTAATAAATGCGATGGAAGAAGGAGGTTTTTTTTCCCCCTTTTAATATCAATTTTTATAGTTTCTCGTTTAATTTGCATGTAAATAAGGCCGAAATCTCGCGATCTTTTGGCTCGTTGTCGTCGATAGAGCTGCGAAATCGTGTCTAGAATCACGCCAAGGAATAAATCGAGGATATATATGATATTGAACCGTGTCATAAAATGAATTTTAATGATACGTCGCGATGAACTCGGATTACCGTTACTGATAATCCCAAAACGAGGGGTTCAAAAGCTTTAGAAATTATGTTTGGGTTAATTTTCAACGTTTTCAACAGGGTGGCGCTAAGCGGTCGATGCGCCTGCGCGACTTATGGTCGAAAACACTGACCTCATTCAATCATACTCAAGAAAATTTATGAAATTTCACCAAAGGCGATTACATCCTTCAGACGAAACGAATTTAAGAATCAAAAATAAAAAAATTCACACAAATATTGGCGACCCTCGATCATCGTCACTCGTTAAAATAATTCACCATAGGTATATATCATATCAGACAATCCTAAATACATTCGCCAATGCGGTGAATGAGAATGAAGATTTTCACTGCGCAAATTTGAAGAAACAATAAAATTGTTGTTGTAAACTGATATATTTTCGTTACATGTAAGTAATAACGACGAGGGAATACCTCTGCGACCACAGGCATTAATAGAAGAAATAAAAAATCGATCGTCACAAATCTTCTTTCCGATGATCACCGTTCGGTTATTTTTAATTATCGTCGAAATAATCGTCCAAAACGCGATTGATTATAACGTCGGTGTATTAAAGTGGTCGTCGAAAAAGAAACCGCGAAGCACTTTATCGAATATCAAAAACGATGACGAAGTGATCCTTGTGCGGATCAAACTAAGAATGAAAACGATCGCGTACGTTGAACGATGACACGGGGTCAACTCCCAGGGAAGTAGGTCACGGGTGTGTGTCGGGACAAAATAAGACTAGTTTTATTTGGGGCAGTGATTTCAACCCCGGGAGAAGCGACCAGTGCGGGTACTACCTTCGTGCACATGTAGAGCGAGAATCTGGAGCGTTGCACTCGATGCACCAATTTATCTTTCCTCCTTCTCCCCTCGACTATCGGATCGGGGATGGAATTGGGAGTGAAACGGGGTATCACAATGCGAAATATTAGCCAGGGGTCATACCTCTCTTGCCATTACGTCATATCCCTGCAGGTACGGGACCGTCCCACAAGCACTTATTTAAAAGAAGCGCTGCACCGAACGTTGCAGCATTATATCGCGTTACTGTGACGCGATCGGAGTACCGGAGGGGGGGGGGATGGGGGGTATCGAACGTTCAAGGCTGGGGGACCCTAACGAATTGGCCCTTCGCAGGCTACTAGGTCCGTCATGGAATGTCTCATCGCGCGGTGTACAGGTATCTTACAATTACCCGATCTAAGATTTCACTAACGCATATGGGCGAAATTGTAACAGTGGCTTCCTCCCAGCGGTTACTGCGGCGACTCCTAGTTTTAGATCGATTCTCTCTAACCGTGTATACGTACGACCTCACCCTCGCCCTCGCCCTCGTTGCCCTCGACTTTCCGCGCCTCCCACTCACTCGACGGACTGCGAGTAGAACGGATAACCGACGACACGTTATCCGGCTATTTTTTACCTACGCCTACCCTCGTCACCTCGTATCAATTATGCAGAATTTATGCGAGCCCCGGTCTACCCGCCCGCAAGCCTACCCTAATTCGGAGCTCTGCGCTTTAAACTCGCCCGCTCGGTCCCACTCGCGACCGCCCCGCACGCCCAGTCGCGCGGTCGCTCGTATTTGGATTTTGAGCTCGGCGCAAGCTCGTCGTTCGTCCTCGGCCGCGCTCGGCAACCTTCGGGATACTTTCGGGCCCGAGGTTCGGGGTTCCACCACCAGATGGCGCCGAATTCAGTTTTTCAAAACAGGCTCAAGTTGACTCAGGACAAGGAGATTGAAAAGACTTGCTACAACACGTCGATAACGTGCATTTCAGAAATAAATAATCAACAATTCATATTCTTGTGTATTGAAATTCTATAATTTTATCTAAGACTATAAATTTATGTAAAATTACATTTTTCTCAAGTTTCGTACGATTCCATTTTATCATGAGCCTATGGGGCATTCCATGTTAACTCGACCAATGATTTTCCCCTCACCATTTTTGATTCGCTTAACAATTTTTTATGATATTCTCCGAACACAAAAAAGTGCTTCTGAATTTTTTCAGACTTTTACCGCCAACCCTTATTTTTTTTATGATTATGCGAACCTATCTCAAAACTGCATTTTTTTTTTTTTTTAATCCATAAACATTCTCAAAAATCTTATTTTCTATCCTGTTCATTTTGACACCTGTCTCAAAAAATTCCCAAATACCCCGTGGTCGAATCGGAATCTAATACCTCCAAATATTCATGGATTCAGATTGACGGGGTATTTGGGAATTTTTTTAGAATTTTCGCAAGGTTGAAAACTGGCGTTTTGTTCGTTTAAAATGTTTAAGGTGCTCAAAAGAATGGAAAAAAAATCGGCCCATCATCGGACGAGTGTCAAAATGATCGGGATGGAAAATGAGATTTTGGAGAATATTTGGGGATTTAAAAAAATATGCAATTTTGAGATAGGTTCGAATAATCATCAAAAAATGAGGGTTGGCGGAAAAAATCTGAAAAAATTTAGAAGCACTTTTTTGTGTTCGGAGATTATCATAAAAAATTGTTTAGCGAATCAAAAATGATGAGGGAAAATCATTGGTCAAGTTCACATGGAATGCTCCGTATATAATTTGATATAAGTTCTTTTGCATTCAATTATAGATTCATAGGAACAAAAAAAAATCAAGAAAATGTATCACATTCATATTATTTGATTATTTAATAAATCGCACCGTCATCACTATTCTCATTTATTTCTCTTATATCCATCCAAACGTTATTGAATACATAATTTCACTTATATCTTTCACGTACGGTTGAATTATCTGTACTGTACCCCCAACTTTCTTTCACTGCGTTTAGCATGAAGATAATTCGAATTTGGCGCCTCGACGCATGTGCAGCTGAAAAGAATTCAGTCGATCGTTCGGATCGTCGTGTATCAGCTTTCCGGTTTTGTTCGATAGATGGCGTTGTTTTCGTCCAAGTTTCCCGTCTGTCGATTATCTACGGGCTCCATGGACGTCGAGCGGTGGTTTCTTTATTTCTTAATAACCTCTCCGTGACTGTGCGATGAACTGGGGACGTCGATCTCGGCGCAACGCACGTGTTTAATAAATATTCAAACTGGAATGTTTTCTGCAACATCGGAGTGTCCAGCGCCGCGATAATACCGTCGTAACGCCAAAGTAGACCAACGAGTATTCGAATACCGTACCAGGATGAGCACCATACTCGAAAAGATCGCCTCCATCGAGGCCGAGGTAACCTATACGATATTCGCTCAAATTTCCAACAGATTATGCCTCCCCAGTCTCGCGGAGCTCCGATATAAACCAAATTCGATTGTTCCAACCGACAGATGGCTCGGACCCAGAAGAATAAAGCCACTTCCGGTCACTTGGGGCTCCTCAAAGCAAAACTAGCCAAATTACGGCGAGAGCTTATCACCCCAAAAGGCGGCGGCGGCGGAGGTGAACAAGGCTTCGAGGTGGCCAAGACCGGAGACGCCAGAATAGGCTTCGTCGGTGAGTAAAATCGCTTCGAACGACCCGCACGACTCTAAACACCCCGTATTCACCCAGGTTTTCCCTCCGTCGGTAAATCGACGCTCCTCAGTACGCTGGCCGGAGTCTATTCCGAGGTCGCCGCGTACGAGTTTACGACGCTGACGACCGTCCCTGGCTGCATTAAGTACAAGGGAGCCAAGATCCAGGTTCGTAGCGTCGGAATCTTCGAGTTTATTTTAGAGAATTTAACACCTCGATATTCGCAGCTTCTCGATCTCCCCGGTATCATCGAAGGCGCCAAGGACGGCAAGGGTAGAGGAAGACAGGTAATCGCCGTCGCCCGTACCTGCAGTCTTATATTCATCGTTCTGGACGTCCTCAAGCCCCTCGGGCACAAAAAACTCATCGAACACGAGCTCGAAGGCTTTGGTCTCAGGCTGAATAAGCAGCCTCCGAATATCACGTTCAGAAAAAAAGACAAGGGTGGGATAAACCTGCAGACCATGGTGAGGGTCTTTTATCCGATCGCCTTCGTCTTTAAATGCGGAATTTTTAACACGTCGTACGTTACAGGGACTGCAATCGGAGCTCGATTTGGACACGGTCAAGTCTATCCTCTCGGAGTACAGAATTCATAACGCCGATATAACTCTCAGATACGACGCCACCTCGGATGACCTCATCGATGTTATTGAGGGCAACAGAGTTTACGTACCGTGCATCTACCTACTCAACAAAATAGGTGATGAGATTGATTCTTCTACGCGTCTTATCCGCGTTTATTCGAGACCCTGACGATTTTTCAGTCTATGTAACAGCAGCAGTTGAAAAGACAATAATATATCGTTTTTTATGGTGGCCACTGGTCAGGAATTCAGAATAAAAGATTCCCAGCTATTTTTTCGACTTCCTCGCGCGGAAATCTATTTGTTACTATTTTTTTGCTAATGATTCTATATTCGTTTCTTCGTTACAGATCAAATTAGTATCGAAGAGTTGGACGTTATTTATAAAATTCCACATTGCGTGCCGATCTCTGCCCACCACAAATGGAACTTTGATGATTTGTTAGAAAAAATGTGGGAATATTTACAACTTGTGAGAATGTGAGTGAAATCTTTCCTCGAAACTATCGATTCTACGAAATTGTGACACTGATTGGTTCTTATTATTCGACAGTTACACCAAACCCAAAGGTCAGCTTCCCGACTACAACTCGCCGGTTGTTTTGAACATTGAGAGACGATCGGTTGAAGATTTTTGCAATAAACTCCATCGTTCTATCGCTAAGGAGTTCAAATAGTGGGTTTCTGATTATATTCGGATTATATCCTGTTATTTTTAGTTACGTCTAACTGTTTTTCATTATTTTTTTCACAGCGGACTCGTTTGGGGCTCCTCGGTTAAACATCAGCCTCAGAAAGTGGGAAAAGATCATATCTTGAGTGACGAAGACGTTGTACAGGTCGTTAAAAGAGTGTGATTTTGTCTACGGTGAAAAGTTTTTATGAAGAAAGAAAAGATTATATCGAGTACCGATATTTGAGAAAAATCGATAGGTACAATAATAACTTTGAAGCTTTTCGATCACTTGCCTGTCGATTTATGGAACATTAATCGTTTTCAATAAACATATTGATCAATTATCATTATTAAAATATATTTGAATATTATGCGAAGCACAAAAGCTGTTATTACGAGGAAATAACAGTGGTTTTACTGTTTATTAACTCTCGTTAATGGAAATGAGCATATTGAGTAATAAACTAACTAAAAAAAGATCTTACAAACTACAGTTCATTCAAAGTATTGTTATAGAACTGTGCTATGATCTAGGACCTCGACTCTGAAACAGAATCGAGTTCACAATCGCAAATTGAAACTGAATTCAGTCTTATTTACGAGAGAGGCCCGTTTGGTCACAAAGTAATAAACATTTATCTTGTGTCTAAACGGAGTCTAATCCTATTTACATTTATCTACAAGGACTTGAGTACGTAATCTTTTCGCTGTTGATCCAACAGTTTTTCCAAATGGTCACATTTCTTCTTCGCCTCTTCGTTCTCGTTTACAAGTTTACCGATAGTCAGATCCTTCTGTGTCACAATTAGTTTCACCCTGTAAAATGAATGATTAGAAACAGTTCGATTTGAATGATTGACTGTTCGAATACCTGCTGTAAAGTTGAGCCATTTGTACATCTCTGTTAGAATTATTCTCCGTTAGTTCTCGATACAGAGAAGCTATCTTGTCCTCCAATTCCCTTTTCTCAGTTTCGATTTCTTGTCGAACGATTTTCTTCGCGTTATTCTTCTCCGTCGTCAACTGATCAACGATCTTTGAAACAAAAAAATACAGCATGACATTTTTATTGTCAATATATTCCATTATTCCCAGTCTCTTTGTATACCTGATTAGAATTACTCAGCTGGATCGAACACTGTTGAAACTTCTCTTCGGTTTTTTGAAGCTGAGTCGTAGCCTCCGTCAGTCTTTCTTGCATCGAGGCTACCTTACTCTTCAATAGCTCTTCGCTGTTGTTCGCGTCCTGCAGTTCCGCCTCGTATTTCTCTTTCATACATCTGGAAGGAAATTGAGACTCAATTTTTGTCCACTTGGTGTTATTTGCCCAATCGACGAGACGCGAGTACCTCAAGCGGTTCTCTGAGCTCTGCTGAAGACTGTTCTTCATCTCCAATGTTTCCTTCTCCAGTCTCTCAATGGCCAATTCTATTTGTCTATCGCGTTCTCTGTTGCATTCGTCTCTTATTCTAGACTCGAGTTTCTCCAGTTTCACGTTATGTTGTCTCCTGCAATTTTCCATCCACGTCTCTTGCTCCACTCTGAGCGATTCCTGAAGGGATTTTTTCTCGATCTGATGCTGTCGCATCAAGGTGTTCGCTTTATCCTAAACAAAATTTATAACAACAGTCAGAGTGGATCGATTATCCCAGGAATAGCATCAACGCACGTTGAACTGTGAACAAGCCTGGCTTATCGCAGCGTCTCTCTCCGCCTTCAGCCTCTTATGTTCCTGAGCCAAGACGCTCTTCTCACGTTCCAAATCGTCTATCAGCTTCCGTCTCTGTTCCTGGAACAAGTTCTCTTGCTGTTCGAGTTTTTCTTGATATCTAAAAGCGATATGTAGATTAAAATTCAGTCTCGTTCTAATCATCGACGCCGCAGGCTTTGTCAAAGCGCACCTCGCTCTGAGGATCTCTTTCTCATTGCTCATTATCTTCTCGTGACTGGCGGCCAGCTCCAAACGCAACTGTTCCAGCTGCTGATTGGAACGACGAATAGTTCGCAACTCTGTGTCTTGGAGCTCCTTGATATGGGCGCTACGAATTTCTTGAACTTCCTGCTGGTGCTGCTCCACCATGCTTCGGAGTTCTGGCTCGAGTCCCTTCACGGTCATTTCCTGGATGGAAAGAAGCTATTGAGTATCGGCACAGAGTTAAGGATCGTTGTAGAAGTTTAGATTCTGTCCGAGAACCTTTATTTTCGAAGTCTTTGCCTCGAGCCAGCGTTCTCTTCTGATTTTTTCCGACGCTGCGCACAGTTCTCTAGCCCTTCGTATCTCGACCGCGTGTCTATCAGCCACGACTCTCAGTTCCCTCTGATATTTCACTTCCATTTCTTTGATGTGCTCAGTCAAAGCGTTGCATTTCTCCGTTAAATTTTTTTTATCAGATATTATCTGCTCTATGAACTTCTGATGTCTCTTTATAGCCGACTGATATTTAGTCTTCTGAGTCTGGAATTCTGCGGAATGTCGATTCGCCTGAGACTCTAGCTTCTCGCAAGCCGATCGTCTCTGCGATATCAGCTCGTTCTTCAGCAACTTTATCGTCCCCTCGCGTTCTTCCAACTGCAATTTGGCCGTGGCCAAATCTTCCTTCGATGTATCCGGGATACAGGCTCGCAGAGAATGATTTCTGTATCATCGGACGGAATAATATCAATTGAATTTTGCTAGTAATCAAGCCAGAGAGATTTAAGAGGTCTAGAAGACCGCGAAATCTCACCCTTGGCTACTGCAACAGTTGAAGCACTGATTATTAAAAGTTTCCCCGCCGCTTTTTGAGTAGACGTTAACTTGATCGTTCGAGTCTGTGAGATATCCTAGAAAAAAATCATCGAAGACTGTAAACTGAAGAGAAACTCTTGATAATCCAGAGCTGGTTATCACCTTCGTGGTCGAGAACGCCCAAGAGAGACATGATGTCCTCGTAGGTCGACGGAGAAGAGCTGCTGCAAGTTTTGTCGGAGTAATCCTTCTCCGCTTGAAGCTGAAAGAGACAAAGACACGAGATTGTACGTCTGACCTTACATTAACTCGCCGAACTCACCTGATTGTTTGAATATTCTCCATCGACATCTCTGAACTGTCGCGTATCGTTTGCGACGCCAGTTTTTCTGTAACAAATGTTATCCGGCTCGCCTCGATGCCCGCCTATTTCCTGTCCAGCTATGTTCTGCTCGAGGTCATTGATCATGGAGCACAACTGATCGAAAGAACAAGAATTCGGCTCTATAACGTTCTGGTTGAAATCGCTCGTGGTTTTCATCTTCTTTATGTCGGATCCGATGTTCTGAATCATCGCGTCTATCTCTTCAGAACGGACTTCGGAAGCCTCCGTGAAATAGTTGGCATTCTTTTTCTTGATATTGACGACGTTTAGTTTATTCGGATCATTTTCCATTCTCTTATCGCAGTGAATCTTCCTCAAAGGTGGTTTTGAAACTAGCTTTTCATGTTTTATGTTTATCATCATTAGAACATTCTCACATGTCTCAGTCTCGTTGTGAAATTTGAACGATTATATCGCGGTTCTCTGAGTAATGAGCTTAACTTGGAACAGTAATCGGGAACGGATTCACGGATTCTTAACATCCTTTCGAATACACAAACTTCAAAAGCGGCGCGGTTACCATGGGAACGAGAACGGAATTCCGGAACGCGTCTGATCGATATCGATATTTGTCATACATCAACAGTAATATCGTAATATCGATACTCAATGGGTTCTCCGCAGTCGAAATAGCCGGACTCGACATTTGACGCATAGGATGTGTTCCAGCGCACTTGTGACGTCACAACCTTGCGTGCGATATGATTTACACTTGGAATTTTCAAACGCTATTTTCTCAGCCAAAACACATTCGATTGATGTGAAATTGATATCAGTGACGTAGAAAAATTGAATGAAGGGCCTGCCAATCGTGGATTTTCGAAAATCGAGACGTAATAACAGTTTTTTTAACAATATTGTTCTGTAATCCGAGGAAGTGCTGCCTCTCTCCACGAGGGGCAGCACCTCCTTGGGTTGCAGAACAATATTGTTACACAAAATTCTGATTATGTCTTTCGATATTCGAGAATCCACGATTGGCAGGCCCTTCGTTAAGTTTTTCTACGTCACTGATATCAATTTCACACCAATCGAATCTGTTTTGGCTGAGAAAATAGCGTTTGAAAATTCCAAGTGTACATCATATCGAGGTCACGTGACTTTCATTTCACTTTAGGATAGGAGCGCTATGACGTCACAAGTGCGCTAGACGCACTTGCACTTGTCAATTGGAACACATCCTAAATTTTGACAGATGCGGATTGTGGTTGGGCTCGTCGTCGTAGAGCTCAAAGAGGTTATGTCCGCGCTTTCTCACCTGAATCCACACACCGCGAAAGGGCTTCATCGAATCTGAGTAAAGAACAGTGAAAATCGTACCACCGATTCATCCCGCAGTATCATGTACTCTATAAAGACTCCGACGCTTCGGATAGACGAGGCTGACCTCAAGTGCAAAAACGGTTGTGGTTTCTTTGGGAATGCGGAGTGGCAAGGGTACTGCAGTAAATGTCACCGGGAACATCTACAGAAACAACGAGCCCAGAGGGAACACGCACAGGCTAATGACAGGTACTCGAACATCATTTGACCAAAATCTGCTTCCTAACCTCAATGCTCGTCGTGTGTACGATGTATCGTCTGATTTAAGAAGATTCCGCAGATTTATCGATTTCTGCATTCATATTCACCGAATTTGATCCATATTCGTTCTATTCGATTCGAAATCGGCAATGAAATAGTGAGATTTGTCATTCTTTCAGCGACTCAAACTCCAAGTCGTCGGTACCTGGCTTCTACAAGTTTGAAGAGAAAAAACGACAGCAGGAGAAGAAGACTAAACTATTGAAACTCTCAGTGTTCAGGAAACAGGCAACTAAGAGTACGAATAATTTAAATAAGTAACAAAAAATCCTTGAAATTACGTTAAAATCACTTCTTAGAAGCTCAACGTAAGTTCAAATGCCTTGAAATCACTGCAATCGCCTATTTTACCGGTCGATTCGATCTCCGAGTCAAAATTATTGTTCTTGTTTGAAAGAAATCTGTATAAAACAATGAATTTAATTACAGCGCAAGGATTCGCGGAGATATGGCAAGAATTAGTCAAGGACAACCCGGAGCTAGATAAAGTTAAATCTGAGAGCAGGGACCTGGTGATAACGATCGCCAAGACTCCAGCCGAGAAAGATGTCCGGAAGTGTATCCATTCCTTCGTCAACAACATCCTACAGAACAAGGACATCAAGAGGGTGGAGGAGCTCTCGGAACTGACGCAAAACTTCTATCAAGTTTTTGCCAAGAGGATGGAGAACAGTTCGAACTATGCCGGTACGCCGTTGAATCCTCGGCGCAATCTTTGTTCATGCGTCGATACTTTAACATTCAATTTTTCAGACGTCACGACGGAAACTAGGGAACGACTGTTGGACTACATCGAAAGATATACCATGACTCTACTCTACAGGATACTATTCTGTCCTCAGACCACCACCGACGAGGAAAAAGATCTTGCTATACAGAATAGGTACAGGGATTTTTCTATTATCGTTACGGTTTTGAATTTTATTCACCAAAGAACTTGAACCCTTAGGATAAGGCAGCTCAACTGGGTGAGCGGAAAGAATTTGGAGTGTCGTATTCACGAGACTAGTTCCGACGTTAGAGAGCTGGTCTACACCTCGATAACAGGTAAAATGACCAATGCTCGGAACCGAACGTATCGTAACGATGCTTGTTACAGATTTGCTTAATATGGACTCTGTGAAAGCACCGCAGGAGAAACTGGCCTGTGTGGTACATTGCTGTAGGAATATATTCGTACTGCTGCAACAATCGGTCGGAGGTCCGGCCTCGGCCGACGAATTTTTACCCGCGTTGATATTCATCGTTCTAAAAGCGAACCCGGCGAGGCTGAAGAGCAACATTAATTTTGTCACGAGGTTCTGTAACGCGAGTAGATTGATGACCGGCGAGGGAGGCTACTACTTCACAAACTTGGTAGATACGAGGGTTCCGTTGATGGTATCGAAATTCTGTGCAAACTAACGTTGAATCTTTGAATCCACAGTGCTGCGCGGTTTCCTTCATAGAAAATCTCACAGCGGAGTCTCTAAACATGCCGGAAAAAGATTTCAACGCCTACATGTCCGGGGCTCGGGTTCCGGCCAGCACCTGGGAGTCCGCTCTCACCATGTGCGAGGTAGTTCGTCTATTCCCTTCGGACGCCGAGCGGGTCTGATTGTCGTTTTACTATTTTCAGAGCATACACTTGATGTGCGAACACATCACTCTACTCGACGAACTGAAAACGAAGAATCTAGAGATCGTAGCAGAGGCCGAAGACCTGAAGAAGAAAATGATCCTGTTTCCTCAGAAAATTAAAGCCGAAGTGGACGCCGCCTTGGCACGGACTCCGCTTATCATCACGCCGAGTCAGAGGGTGCCGACTAATCTCGATTGCATCGATGCGGAGAGTTATCAGCTTCCACCGCCGATTATACCGCAGGTTTGTTGGTTTTTGATTAAACATTGGTTGAATTTCTGTTAAAATTTCTGTTTTCTTCACAGATTTATTCGCAATCGTTGACTGACGACACGGGCGAGACTCTGGCATCGAATTCTGCCCACGGAAGCGACTACAAAGGGCCTTCGATCGAGGACTGCATCACGCCATCCCCAACCTTCGACTTTCCTCCGTTTGAGTCCGACGGATTGCACGGAGGCAAAGGCGAGGATGATGTGAGTCTGATAAGCCTGGACACGCAGTGCGATCTCACGGCGGAGGAGTCGTTCCTGCAGGATAAAGACGCTACGGACAGCCTGCTGGACGAGTCGCAGGCTTTGAGTGTGAATCTTCCGTCCCCATTGAAACCCGTTTGTCCCACGAGGGAAGACTACCACGGGTTTTCTATCCAGGGTTCTAATATTCCAACGATACCGTGTAACACGGGAGACAGTTCTCTCAACTCGTCGGATCTAGAGGCGGATAATTATTCCGGATACTTTCATAACATTTAGAATACCTGAATAGAAGTTCGAGATTTTTAGTACATATTTATGCGCAAACTTAGATGTTTATTGTTTCTGTCTAGTCAGCTGGGATAATTATGCGAATCTGATACTAGATTAGAGACTACAGTTTCTAGGTGGGGATATCCTAGCCATTTAACTTATAATTAGTTGAATATTTACCAATTAAAAATAGGTGGAGGTAATAAATAGACTGCATGCTACGAGTAAGATTAGAGTATGAAGAGATTATGGAACTTTTCGTTTTATAATTAATTAGTATTGTTAAATAGTAGTGACAAATTTCACTCGTGTGGGTGGTTTAAAAATTGTATACATCACAGTTTCGACATTCAGAATATTCTATAAATCCATGGGATCCTAGATATTCAATAATTAGCGTATTATAGCTGCACCAAATTATTGAAATCTATAATCATTGATAGTAAAAAAAATCAATTAATCAATTTATAATTATAATATTGATTAAAAAACAGTAGAGGGTGAATAATTGTTCACAGCTTGTGGATGGATGAGGAATAAATTTATTCACAATTATATTGAACAGATGATATAATACTTAATGAATACATTCAGTTCGTATTAGCGACATGAAACGCTATAATAACATATATTGCAAAATATGTTTATGAAAATAATTATGAGAATGATATTATGAAAAATTATGTGTAGAAAGAGACAGTGTATCGAAATATTATCATTGTCGGAACGTTTGCAATAAAATTTTCAATCTTTGGAATGTAGAATGAAAGTTTGCTAAGGTAAATGAGCAGAATCGATTAATGTCATCTTGATAAGTTAATTAAGTAACTGTTTATATTGCGAATAAAATCATTATCTAAGAAGTTTAGCAAGAAGCGTCTTCTATCTAATTGTAAATATCAAATATATTTGTCGTGGGAAACAATAATTGGCAAGTATATACAATATTTTCTTTCTCTTCTGTTTTTCATCTGAGAGCATATAATCTAGTAAATAAAATACTAAGTCTCTGTGCCAGTGAAAAAATGACGGAGTTGTAACATGTAGTCAGATCAACTGATCATATAAAAGTTACAAAATTATTGCAATCAGTGAGAAAGTAAATTTTTATTTATTGCAGAATACTGATTGATCAAAATACTTTTTTTTTTCTCGCCTCGTAAATCAACTCGGACAATTTTCAGTATTCTACAATAAACTATTTATGTACAGACACATGATATAGTTGATAGTCGAAAAATACCTACGAGTTCTTCTATTACAGTATTTATATCACTAAAATCTACCCTGTTTCATTAGATTTTCAATTTATCTAATTATAAATAGTACAAGGTATAAATTAATCAACTATTATCTTTTGCATATCAAATAGGACAGCAAGTCGAATACGCGATACGAATTAAACGTAAAAAATTTCTATAAATCTGGAAATGCTCGTTTTTCTCGTTTGAAAGTAGCTCTCTGCATGACGAATAATCACTACGTAATGATATCAAGCAGGATTTCGTTACACATATACCCTTTTTTTTTAATTTGAGTTCTTATCCCTACTTCAACGAATTCTCTAATATCTTGAATATCGAGTATATGTTAGTATACTCCGAGCCAGAAACAGTCAGCTTAGATAGAATATAAAGTGGTCCGAATATCAGTTGAGAGTATTTTTTAGTTGATTATTCCAACGAGTGATTGGAAGATTAGCTTACACTGCATATGAAACACATAAGGGTATGTTTGAATATAAATAGTATAAAAATCTCGAAAGTTTCAAACTCCAAATCATCTACAGATTAGGTATGAATCACTTTAGAAGAAATTGCTACCAAAATCATTTCAAATTCAAGTTGGTACAGAGATTTGATCGATTTTTCTTCTACATTCGCTTTACCGAATACAAAATTAATATCCGGATCGTTACAACCAACTCTCATATTCATAAAGCTCATATTTCTGACCTCCTATCTATTTTGTACAATATTCTTTCTTCTCACTCAATAATTTCATTCTAAATATCAAACTACTCGACTTTTGTCTATTTTTCTGAACCGCTGAACAGAAACAAGTTCTTCTCAAACATTTTCAAGGCTCGCATGAGTCTTCGAAGGCATTCTTGCATTTAATAACGACTATTTTACTGTCGATAACAAAATGCTGTTAAAAATAATAAGTATTACGTCACAGCCTCGGCTTTACAGACAAAAAATAAATGTTTCTTCATCAATACTATCATCAGTCTGAATTTAATTGTGCCTCTAAAAAATTTATCGTTTTTTTTTTCTAATCGTGAAGCAAAGATTTTAGTTTAGCTGCAGCTTAAGGAATAGAATATATTCAACCAACTATGTATTATAAATAATTATAATTTAACTCAATATTGACTCTTGCTTGGGATATCGCAACGCAACGTTATTATTTTTTGAGGGATTTTTTTTTTCCCTTCAACTAGTTATGCGCAGCCTTTTTGCCATTCATGTAACCAATCCACCGCTCAGCGGTGGTGGTAAATATGGGGTCGTGGTCTATGGTGCTGAGTAAAAGGAGCTGATTAACGTGCGTGGCGTGATAATCCCATCTGGCTAAGTTAGGGGCTATCTTAAGCGTAAAGTGACGTAGATCGTAGGTAGTTCCTGATCCCATGTCGTACAGCGTTAACATATTCTTGAGGGAATTCATTCCTTGGTCGAAGAGCGAGGATGCTTCAACCGCGTCTTTTCCCGTCGCTATACTCTTAAGATCGTATAAACCCAGCAGCGAAAATATAAAACCGTTAAGTACAAAGGACGATGGCGTCGTCGGGTACTCCTCGTACCAAATATACTTCCCAAGAAAAGAAGCGGCGACGCCACCCTTCCCAGAAGACAGTCTGAAAGGACGAAGACCTCGCACCGCCGCCGCGAGATATCTCTCGTCTCCAGAGTGGTAGTAGGCTCTCGATAACACCGATATCGCGTGGCCTTGTCCCATGCTCGAATACCTGGGGAAAAATTCATCTTTGAAGCTTTTTACATGATTTTAATCAGAATTTATGCAGTTTTTAAACATCGTAACGATTTTCGAATACCCAAAATACCTTTTTAACGTTTTTTTAAATTAATATAATGATTATCAACATTTTTTTCAACCGATTTAGAAAGATTAGAAAATATCCGGAGAGACTTTAACGAATCTAAAACGATTTTAGACGTTTATGAAGAGGTTTTCAAAGTTTTCGAACGCTTTTCGAAAATTTTACCATCCCGGTTCCAAGGTCGACATCGCAGTCGCGACTTTTCTTCTAACAGGATTCGGCCAGCCCCCCGAAGTCACGTTCTGATTAGCGACGAGCCAACGAGCAGCGTCGTAAAACTGTTCCATGTGTTCGCTGGTTGAGAGAGTTACGTTATCGATCATTCCGGTGCCGTAGAGTATCATTTTTACAGCCTGAAAAAGACAGAATTGATGAGGCGTCTTTATCCTGAATAATTCGCGAAACCAAACTACCTTGAGCTTCGATCGGGACAATTTTTTCTTCGTTTTGTCGTTCAAATTGAGACCCTTCTGCAGATCAACGACGAGATCCCTGGTCAGGTGCCGCCACCGATTATCAGCCAACCCGATACCGTAATATACGTGATTATCCTTTGTGTGCATGACTAGGTTTCTAGTCGTGTAGTGGAGATAATAGGTGTCCTTCTTTTCCCTGGACTGAAGGAGGACGGTGAGGCTGCCGTTATCCTTGATGCAAATATCTACTCTCAGAACCAAGTCAAGTACTTGATCAACTTTCAGGGATATCCCAGAGCTGCTGGTTTCAGGAGTGGCGAATTTCATAACGTAGCTGTTACTCCGCTTGTCGAACTGCCTCGTTACCACAGAGCCCTGAGGCACGTTCCAGACTTGCTTAGTTTTGTCCGAATCTTCTATAGTCTTCTTGTGCGGTTCTGGTTCGGTGAGATTCTTGCTGTAATGCGAAAGACCGAACTGCGCTATCTGCGTAGGATAATAATAACCCTGACTCTCCCACTGTGTCGATATCGGAACCCCGTCGCTACCGCTGACGCATTTGACTCTCTCTCTAACTTCGACGTTGTAGTTTTCAAAATACATGAAAACTCCTCGAGGATCGTACTTCCCCTTGGGACTGACGACCTTGGAGTAACTGTGGGACCATTCGAACCTCTGCAGACCGTCGTAAGTCGCTAATTTCCCATAAACCTGTAAGTATTAACAAACACATCAACGTCTTTCTGTATTCCGAGTGGATAATCTCACCTCGAAGTACTTGTGGATGAACGAGAAGGGCAGGTAAACCTCGTCGCCCTCCTTCCTGCAGCCGATCGAATACCCGCCGTTGATGTAACAGTCGATCTCCTCGTTTCCTGGTAGTTCGTTGCTGGTACGATCGGCGAGATTATTCTACGTGATAAAAGATTAGAGAACGTGAATCTTCGTATTCTGTTGTGTCTACTAATCAAGACTAGACTCATTCACCTTGTATTGCAGCGTGGTCTTCCACTCAGAAGTCTTCAGTCCGCAGTAGTACCACAAAGTGATGAAAGAACTACAGACAGAGGCAACTAGGACCAGAAGCAACGTCTTCAAGTTGACTCTCATCATCATATACAACCTGAGAGTGGCATAAGAAAAACAATCGGAATAACAGTCCATCTGCAGACTCAACAAATAAATACGATAAGTCAAACGCTTGTGCTATACATGGGCTCTGTTGTGTAGATAAGTAAACAAGGGAATAAATAAATACAAATGAATGAATTCGTCATATTTTGTTGCGTAGATAAGTAAACAAATGAATAAATGAATGAATTCGTCACATTTCGTTACATAGATAAGCAAACCAATGAAAAAACGAAAACAAATGAATGAATTCGTCATATTTTGTTGCGTGGATAAGTAAACAAAAGAATAAATAAGAATGAATGAATGAATTCGTCATATTTTGTTGCGTAGATAAGTAAACAAATGAATAAATGAATGAATTCGTCACATTTCGTTACATAGATAAGCAAACCAATGAAAAAACGAAAACAAATGAATGAATTCGTCATATTTTGTTGCGTGGATAAGTAAACAAAAGAATAAATAAGAATGAATGAATGAATTCGTCATATTTTGTTGCATAGATAAGTAAACAAATGAATAAATGAATGAATTCGTCACATTTCGTTACATAGATAAGCAAACCAATGAAAAAACGAAAACAAATGAATGAATTCGTCATATTTTGTTGCGTGGATAAGTAAACAAAAGAATAAATAAGAATGAATGAATGAATTCGTCATATTTTGTTGCATAGATGAGTAAACAAATTAATAAATGAATGAATTCGTCACATTTCGTTACATAGATAAGTAAAAAAACGAATAAACGAAAACAAATGAATGAATTCGTCATATTATGCTGCACAAATGAATAAACAAATGAATAAACGAAAACAAATAAATGAATTCGTCATATTTGGTTGCATAGATAAGTGAACAAATGAATAAATGAATGAATTCATCACATTTCGTTGCATAGATAAGCAAACAAATGAAAAAACGAAAAAAAATGAATGAATTCGTCACATTTGGTGGCATAGATAAGTAAACAAATGAATAAATGAAAACAAATGAATGAATTCGTCATATTTCGTTACATAGATAAGCAAACAAATGAAAAAACGAAAACAAATGAATGAATTCGTCATATTATGCTGCATAAATGAATAAACAAATGAATAAACGAAAACAAATGAATGAATTCGTCATATTTTGTTGCGTGGATAAGTAAACAAAAGAATAAATAAGAATGAATGAATGAATTCGTCATATTTTGTTGCATAGATAAGTAAACAAATTAATAAATGAATGAATTCGTCACATTTCGTTACATAGATAAGTAAAAAAACGAATAAACGAAAACAAATGAATGAATTCGTCATATTATGCTGCACAAATGAATAAACAAATGAATAAGTGAAAACAAATGAATGAATTCGTCACATTTGGTGGCATAGATAAGTAAACAAATGAATAAATGAATGAATTCATCATATTTTGGTGCATAGATAAGTCAACAAATGAATAAATAAAAACAAATGAATGAATTCGTCACATTTGGTTGCATAGATAAGTAAACAAATGAATAAATGAAAACAAATGAATGAATTCGTCATATTTCGTTACATAGATAAGCAAACAAATGAAAAAACGAAAACAAATGAATGAATTCGTCATATTATGCTGCACAAATGAATAAACAAATGAATAAATGAAAACAAATGAATGAATTCGTCACATTTGGTTGCATAGATAAGCAAACAAATGAATAAATGAAAACAAATGAATGAATTCGTCATATTTTACTGCATATAGATAAGTAAACAAACAAATGAATGCATCATATTTTGTTGCATAGATAAGTAAACAAATGAATAAATAAAAACAACTGAATGAATTAATCATATTTTTGTTTCAATTCTTGTATTCTCGGATAGAAAGAGAGCGCAGAGTCGTATCAAAGCATAACGAGAAACAATCTCTTCACTCTTGTCGAAGGATTCCGAGAATATAAGTAGAGTGACTAATTGCTCATCACGTTCATGACATGTTACGATATTCCAATTAAGGATTGAAGATTTTTTAAGATCGCAACATCATCGCGTATTCTAAGAAAAATATCAGAGCACGTAAGATCGTGGTGAGAGCGATTCGAGCGAACGGAGTGAATCATAGCGATGGACATTACACCGCGCGTGTAATATATAAATAACGAATAACAAGTTCGCCGAGCACTCGAGACGGAGACGGCCTGCTGGTGTTCGTCGATCTGTCACGACCCGATGCGTCTCGTTTATTAGAATTAAATTAGACAAAATACAGACGACACGTTATACGCACATCTTTCGATCGTGTGGTGTAGGCGGTAACGAGAACCATGCAGTGTCGAGGTCCGACGGACTGCGATTCAATAAAAAAATATTAATTCTCTTCTATCCTGGTTCGGAGTGACAAACGCCGTCGAGTATCATTTGAACACGCTAAACCTCACGGATAACAAATACAAATAATTCTAGGACATCGGAACAGCCCGTGGTCGTTAGACCTTCGACAAACAAGCAACGGAGAATCGACACGCGCACAAGGCACAAGCCGCCTAAAAATAAATCAAAGTCCGACCGAGACGACCGAATACTTAATAAACCGCGTCGAATCGGTATAACGCAGTTTTATTCAACTTTACGTCCTCCGATAACGAAAATTACAATTCCTAAATATTTGTCGTCCGCTTATTTGAGGTTGGCAACGCCGAGTTTGGCTTCTTATCATTGGGTGTACTGCCGAAAAGAAAAGATGCATTCATTTCAGACCCGTGTAGCGTAGGCGGCGGTGTTGCAGCAATCGGTATACCTACCAGGGTTGGGTGTGCGTTCGATCAGTGAACCTATAGAATACATTATACAATAGTGAATTAATAATCCCCGTCAAGCTCACATGGGCGCTTGACAAGGGCTCGATATTCATTTATTTTTATTCAACAAAAATGTACAAACTCTACGTATCCGTGATCCTCGTCTCCTCCGTTCACAACATACTCGGCTTCAATCTCGAGGCCAGAATACCTGTTGTGAAGAGGGGATCTCTCGGATCGTATTTCGGATATTCGGTTGCCGAACATCAGGAGATATCCGACGATAAGGAGAAAAAAATAACCAGCTGGTGAGCAAAGAAATTTACGCTGGACAACAATGAAACAATCCAACATATTTTTATTCCAAGTTCATTGACACCGATGATATTCGCTTGTTTACTTGATAAACCGAGTAATTTAGTTGTAAAAAACATATCGCGTCGATTTTCTTCCTTAGGATGTTGATCGGTGCTCCGTTGGGTCAGAATTTGCAGCCGGAGACGAACCGGTCGGGCGCCCTATGGCGTTGTCCGTTGTCAACAAACGAGACAGACTGCGTCCAGGTTGTGACCGACGGGATACGGGGTAACGATTATCTCGTAGTTTGTTATATTTTTATTTCTGTCAGTATTCTAGAGCGTCGGTAGAGATCTATGTATATACTCACTCACCACTACCTTACGTCGTTTAATGTTTATTCGTTGATAATATAATGTTTATCTTATAATTGTATTAATTTTGGTTTTGGTCGACCCGGTGCGCAGCGGATAGTCCAAGTTATTCAAGTAAGTCTTTGAAAACCAGGAGTTCTAGGGAAATGAAATAACTGATAATGGAATATTTGACCATTAATTGCCGGATGAAATGTTTTCAGATCGCTTGTTTTTTTTTTTTATATTCATCTGGTTGCAGGATATTTTTTATCTTCTATTTGCACGATTACATTCGCTGATGTAACGCATGTTAAAGGAAATGACATTGCGCTAAGAACTTTATCAACTCCGATACACGGATTTATCAATTTTTAACTTCCTGGCACGTTAATTTTATCAGGCGACCTCATTCATGCGTATAATCAGAGAAATAACTGTTTCATTTCACTCGATTGCTCTTATCGTTCACAAAAAATTAACTTACCGACTAATTAATGGAACTGATTACACGTTTCGGGACGGTAAATTCGTTCTCACGTGCTTCCGAATACCCGTTAGGTATTTTTTCATTGATCCGACAGTATCGGAAGCTTTCAGAGTTCTTTAGCGAAAGTTATACGCAGGGTTTAATCTACTAACACGCATGAAAGACTGGGATGAATGAAATTAACAGCAAGACGTTCCTCCGATAACAAATTTCCAGCTTTTCTCCGTGTACTTATCACAATGCTATCTCCGCACAGCATCGATGTATCTGAGTTATTATCGCTATGCGGTGCAGAGTTTCGTTTATCGAATACCCTAAATTCGGTCAGGACTGAGAATCGGAGAGAAAAACAAGCCTGGACCTCTATTCCCTGTTTTTCCTTCACTTTTGAGCAACGTGCCCGCTACTGGCGTGATTTTGAAGCATATTAAAGCACTGGAGTGACGAAAATGCATTGCTATGGCTCGGTATTGGAAAGCGATCGTTTTTTCATCATCTATTCATTACTTGCAGATGTTGAGTCGGAAAAGTTAGTACCACCCAGCCAGCTCGAAATTAAGGACAACCAATGGCTCGGAGTAACTGTTCGGAGCCAAGGTTCCGGTGGAAAAGTCATGGTAAATTGTCACGTCCTCGTCTAATTGTATCAAGATAAAAAACCATTAAATCTCTTCAGGTCTGCGCTCACCGTTACATATCAAAAACTCCGGAATCTCGGTGGGGTCAAGGACTCTGCTACATCCTAACTCAGGAGTTGCTTCACGCGGATGTTAAGACGCCTTGTGCGGGGAGACCCACAAAGATGTTAGAATCATCGATATGCTTTTTTCCTCCGCTAGCGTTGACGCGATTCAAAAACTCAATCATCCCCTTTCTTCACCCAGGGGTCACGAGCAGTTCGGATTCTGCCAGGCCGGAACCAGCGGAGTACTGACTTCGGACCATCGTGTAGTGATCGGTACCCCGGGTCCCCAAACTTGGAAGGGAAATCTGTTCGTATTTGATGTCGACGATGATTTCCTGGGGAGAGACAGCACCATCTACCATGCTTCGATGCAGGGGCCGGACATAGTCAGCAAGTACAGCTACCTGGGTGAGCAGGAGGATCGAAATCTTGGTGCGCGTTTCGATGGCTTGTTCTCAATTTTTGTATTACAGGAATGTCTGTAGCGGCGGGAAACTTCTTTGGCGAGGGATCATCCTACGCGGCTGGTGCGCCTCATTCGAATGGAACTGGCCAAGTCGTTCTGTTATCTAGAATTGAAAAGCAGATCGTGATGACAGTGGACCTGATTTTGGACGGAGAACAATTCGCATCGAGTTACGGATACGAAATGACAACTGCTGACGTTAACGGAGACAAGTAATTGACCTTATTCCGTTCGCGTTTTGTCCACGCTGCGATAAATTCTTATCATTCGCTTTGCGCCTTTTATTCAGGATCGGAGATCTGATAGTCGCTGCTCCATTCTACTTCAAAAAGTCCGAAGGCGGGGCTGTGTACGTTTACACAAAGCTCTGCAAAAACGGAACGGAGAAACTTGACCCAAAGTGTAACAAATACGTGAAATTGGTCGGCCACGAAGAATCAAGGTTTGTTGAAACGCGAACATCGACGTTCCGGATTTTTCATTCTTTCTTGTCTGCAGATTTGGATTCGCCCTGACGAATTTGGGAGACTTGAACAAGGACGGGTACGAAGATATCGCGATCGGAGCGCCTTACGAGGACAAAGGAGCAATTTATATCTACTTGGGATCAAAGGACGGAATAATAACTTCACCCTCGCAGGTGTTTATTCTAACGATCGAATGATCCTATTTAATTTTTTACCATAATTCTTAATTCTGTGTTCAACCTTCAGGTGATACATTCCAACCAATTGCCTCAGTCTCTCAGTACGTTCGGATACTCTCTGAGCGGTGGAATGGACCTGGATCAGAACGGATATCCCGATCTTTTGGTCGGAGCCTACGACGACGACGCCGTGGTCCTTTTACGATCGAGGAAAATCATCGATATCACAACGTACATCAGATATCGGAACAAGAATTCTACTTATCAAGAGAAAATCGCCCCCATTGACCCGAACAAAATCGGATGCCCAGCCGATCCGACCTCTAATTACACCTGGTATGCTGAAATCGGGTATAAAGGAGTCGAATTTTAGCCGATAATCACGTTCGCCCTGTTTTTCAGCTTCTCGTTCGAAGCCTGTTGCAAAACCGAGTCTCTGGTGAAGGACAAAGACCTGCAGAATCTGAGGCTCAACTATTCCATTGAAGCTGAGACTTATTCGGGAAGCAGAAAGTTCTCCAGAGTCTGGTTCCAGAACGGTACGCTCAGACCTCATTCCATAAACCGCATCGTTACGCTGGATCCGAAAAAATCGGAGCATTGCCAGGTGGACACGGTCTATCTGAAGGTGAGGGAGAGCTGGACATGGTCAGTTTGTATCGGTCGATGTACTAACGGAGCGAATTCGATGTTTACAGGAAAACACGCGAGACATTCAATCCCCGATAAAATTCAGATTCAATTACACGTTGATCCAAGAAGAACCCGTCATGCCAGCGGCAGGAGAGCCGCTACCGGATATAACGAATTTTCCTATACTGAATCAGCAGGAAGCTGCGAGAATTTTCGAAGCAACTTTTCAGAAGGAATGCGGAACCAACGAAATTTGCGAAAGCGACGTTGGTCTCGATGCAAAGTTGAATCTTGCGGGTGAGTTTGAATCGTGGAAGTTGGGAATTCATCGTTTTAATTATAATATTGTTTTTCAGAGTCCAAAGATAAACCAAAGTTCTACGAATTGTTACTTGGCGAGAAGGAGGAAGTTGTCGTCGACGTATACGCAGACAATTACGGAGAATCCGCGTACGAAGCTCAGCTATTCATCACTCATTCTCCAAGCTTGAATTATATCGCGAGTAAAAGCAACGATTCGGTAATCTGTAATCTGCACAACACGACTTTGGTATCCTGCGCGATTGGCAATCCGTTCAAAATGAACCAGACCGTCGGTATACAAGTCAGATTTGACCCGAAAGGCTTGGAGGACAGCGAGTCTCAGATAGAATTCGTCGTATTCGTTAATTCAACGTCCGAAGAAAAGACGGAGAAGAAACCCATCGTTCTACAAGCAACGGTTTCGAAGAAGGCCGAGTTGTCTATCAAGGGGTAAAAAACGAGGAAGAAATCAATTATGAACATTGAAACAAGTATTAATTATTCTACCATCGATCTTACAGAAGTACAAAAACTCAGTGGGTCTTCTACGGCGGGCCTGTAGTCGGTGAATCTGCTGTAAGACACCTTCACGATGTTGGTCCCAAGGTTTCACACGTGTATGAAATATTCAACGAAGGTCCTTGGAAAGTTAGCAGCGTCGAAGTCCTGATATCGTGGCCTTACGAAGTTGCCAACGACAAGCCTCACGGAAAGTGGCTTCTCTATTTGGAGGAATTGCCGATCGTTCAAGGTGATTAGAACGTAATTCGAAGAGTTTTATCAATGATAATCCCTATTTCAATTACCTTCCAGCTCTAGGAGGCGGAGAGTGTTCGTTACCTCCTGAACATTCTGCGAACCCATTGAAATTGCAGGGGAGTGCAAATCTGGAAGATCTGGACTCTATATTTCCGTCTACTACGACCTTGCCGCAAGCCAATAGTTATATGAATCAGACCGCGAATCACATCAGGGAACGGCGAGATACGGAACAAGTCGTGATCACTAATACCACGATTGACAAGGATGGACACAGGCACCAAGTCGTCGCTATGGTACGGCGCGTTATTCCACATCGGCAATTAATTTTCAGTCTATTCGATATTCATCAGTATGAAAATGAGCTCTTTTTTTATTACAGAATTGCAAAGCAAACACGGCCAAGTGCTTCGTTATCACGTGCGTCATTTATAATCTACAAAGACAGCAGGGCGCTGCTATAGTCGTTAAAGCCAGGTAAAATTGGAATTAATATACCGTAAATAATTGAGATTTGATTTGATATCGATTTTCGGCATCGTTACAGGCTTTGGAATTCAACGCTGGTGGAAGATTATCCAAGAGTGGATGTGGTGAAGATTGGATCGCATGCTAGGATCCAGATTCCCGGCAAGCTCGTTATACAGCAAGAAAATCTCAAGGACGATGTTGGATCTGTAAGTTTTGTAACAAAGTTAAATTGTGTTTGTTGTCAGCTTCTTATCTCTCGCAGCGAGCGACTCATCATGCACACATTTTTAATCTTTTGAATTTGCTTCTCCTTTTGTCATAGCTTGAAAAATTTTCAAATGTATTTTTATGTTATTTAGACCGAGACCTTGGCTTATCCGGATTTACTGGATCAAGGGGACGCTGAATACGTGCCGATATGGATAATAATAGTATCCATAGTGGCGGGCTTGTTACTTCTCGTTTTGCTTACGCTGGTACTGTGGAAACTCGGGTTCTTCAAACGTCGCAGGCCGGATCCTACTCTATCTGGCAATCTTGAGAAACACAGAGACGATAACCCGGAGAACGAGGCGCTGTTTAAGCACTAGGATGCTGATTATTCAGAGATAAGAGACGATAAGAGGGAAAATACGATAATTGCACGTTATAAAAATACGTTATACTTTTAATTGTTGAAATTTATATTTAAAAACAAAATTAGGCGAAGAAAAGAGCGAACCACCGAAGGCTAAGCGGTTTTGTTATAAAAATTGTGATTTTACGATCTTGGATAATTTTTTTCTTATTAGAGCTGTCGATTGATTTCAGAAGATACTTTTACACTCTTCAAAGCTGCATTTCATTGTCAGTATACAAAAAATAATCGATTACTAATTCTTTACGTTTTACTTAAACTATTTAAAATAACAATCGCTTTGTTGTCACGATCTGAAAAAAATCATTGTGATAGATAATTAATATTATAGGAGTGCCTTGAATTTTTCATAATATGCGTATAAACGGAGGGGATCATATGAGACAATTGAGCATTCTAATATATATCAATTGATCAATTAAGGTTCAAACATCTGTTGAATCGATCTTGACTTGTTCGAAATGTAGTGTAAGTCAAATGTAAGGAATTAGAGGCGAGCTATATTATTAATATTTTTTCAAATATTTGACAGCTGTCACTGAAAACTTGATATACAATGAGTTTCATGTCTTGCCATAGCGAGCGTACTAAAGTACTGTAAAATGTATAAAATTGGTACTTATTTATTATTCGCATTTGCGGTATGAGTGCGTTAGTAATTACTCAGTCTTTGACGGTAATCTTCCACTTTTAGAGTATTTCTTTTTTTTTTTTTTTTTAACGGCAAGTACCTTAACTTCCGAATGAGGGTAGTAAAGCCCGAGGTTTTATCGAATGACCGCTATGTACTACGCTATAAATGAGATAAGTTTTTAGGAAGAATTATTCTTATTTTATTATTCTATATGAAAAAAAAAATTTTATATACATATTAATCGTTTTATTAACTCAATATATTATACATATATTTACTATACTTGATATAAATTAAAAGTTAAGTGTGTTCATGCGCAATTAACGAAATTCTCCAAGTGCAGATTCAATAGTCAAAAAAAAAAAAAAATGTATGATATAGTAATCATCGCGTCTCTACTATCAATCATTTCAGTCAGTTTTCAATCTGTTCACTTTCATTCTTTCCAAATGAATCATCGCACCTAATTGCATTTTATATTGACTCAAATTTTAGAATTTTAGACTAAAACTATTCTATTTAGACAAAGAAAACATATATTCTAGGGATAAATGCGAATTTTTCAATCTTCGGTAAAACGATTAGCATCTTTTTCAAATTTTTAATATTCAAATAGTAAAAAAAACCACTAAAATAAAAAGTAAAAATCACTACCGTATTATACATATCACTGCCATAAAATGTAGATTACTACTTTTTGAATAGGAATAAACATTCCCCGGGGTTATTAATGATAATTGAAAAAAAGAAAAAAAGGAAACTACTTCACTAACTAGAAATATACATTTTAATGTCAGTCTCTGTGACAACAAATTAATCGATATGTAGCTACAGGAATTTCAAAACCCGTATTAATAAAACTTTGCTCCTTTGCGAAGCAGCTAACGAGTCTTGTGAAGAATAACTCCACTAAAATCTAACGCACACCTAGTTTATTCAGAGTAGGTGAAATAAGAGAGAATAAAGACACTGATTAGCTGAAACATACATACATTAAACGCATGTGTACATATATAATAATTCATGGAAGTATACATTAGTCGCATAACTCGTATTTATCTGGCGAATGAATCTTGACCGGTTTCTTAAAACTCGACGGATCTTATTTCTCGGTTCTTGGAACTCGAGTTCGTCTCTTCCGGCCAAGATGGAATTATTATACTTTAATACCTACGCCTGGCATTTGTATTTACATTTGAGAATTATCATTTTTCTTATTGTTATAAACAATATTAAAACCTGAATAATAATTTTTCGATTTACATAATCAATATTATATGTATTTGCAAGTATTACACCATTTAAATTGAATTGTGTTACGTATGAACACAGAAGAGTAAACAAATTTTAATCTAACACCCAGGTTTGAAAAAAAACACACAAATATATAAATTTTGTACTTAATTTTACGTAACTTACACTCTACAGATGATCAATTACCACATGGTGCTGCAATTTAATGCGTCCAACTATGGATATAAAATACGATAATAAAAATTTATCTAAAGATACCACTTCTTCTTCTTCTTCTTTCATTTATTCACCTAATTATATGAAAGTCGGTTACGAAAATATAAAAACTAAAAATAAAAATTAGCTAAATCTTCAATAAAAAATCCTAGGTAGCATGAAATTCTTTGCATTGAAAAATAACTAATAGATACCAATATCAAATAGTTTCATTCGTTCATTCGATATCTAGCAAACTTTTCTCGTACGCTCTTCGCAGGTATCTGCAATCTTGAATGATGAATCTGTAAGATACAGATATTTAGTGATAATCATATGATTATTCTATTCTAGCAAAAAATCGATTCTAATTCACGTATTACCGATATAAAAGTATCGCAATTGGTGCTGTAGACGCGTGCCACAAAGAATGGGCATCGAACGACCATAAAATTGGGGAAAAGTCTGCTACTTCGAGCAGAGTGGATAAAACTGTAAGAACATTGAACCATCCTAGTAGCGAGGCATGTACCAGTGTCTTCCTGTTACGATACCACCAAACCGTTGTTACAACGAACGTCAGGAGCCCTGCGAAGAAAAACGTGTTGAATTAATTGCTCCAGTTTCCGATTTCAAGATCGTAACGAATGACCGACGATACCGATGGCAATATTGAACTTCATGTTATAGCCGTAATTGATTCTCCCAGACCACAAGTGAGACAGATGAATGTAAAGGACGGCGATATAGGCGGCGGTGAATAGAGCGAACGCTTTATAACTTCCGAACGTTATTCTGAAACGGGGAGGTAAGCAGATTTGTTAGAAAGCTGGAAACGTTGAGATAGAAGGTTCTGGCAATACCGCGATGAAATGCAGTAAAGCGAAGTGAGGACCATGACGAAGGCACAAGAGTAGTCCATTACTTCCGTAAACGGTTTATCTCTGGCGTGGAATATCGTCGACCAGATCCACGCGTTCATGCAGACCTGGAATGAATGATTGACGTTACTGGATTGTTCGAGGATTTTAGAGCGATCGAATGATCTCACCGTACTGAAATAACTCCAGATCAGACACATGGGATTCGACGATCTAACTTGCTGCCTGAATTTTTTGAACATTGTTAAATGGACCTGGAAATTGAGCAGGGAGAAAAAGACTGAGGCGGGTTCTTGCAGGCCGAGAAGTCGCACGAAAGGCCACTGTGAATAAAAAAATCATTGTATTCATCCGAGTCACGGTATGGGAGGGAGGATTTAGCGATACCTTTCCATGGAATTGAGGAACTTTGAATCCCTGCAGTGCGAAATAGTCGACGGTCTTCCACATGCAGAGGTAGCGACAGTCATCTTCGCACGTCCATAACAAGAGGCTCAATTCTGTCGGAGGAATTTCTCGAAAATCCATATCTGCAAGAATGAAAATTAATATACGAAATTTGGCGAATCTTAATCGCAGAGAAGTTTTGCTGAAAAATGATGAAAACTTGATTCGGTAGACTAAATAAAGGTTATAAAAACCATGACAATAGGTATTCGAGCGAAATACTCGGAGAATAGAGAAAAAACTTGATCCTAACATAAATCACCCCGTGATGTGTGTATAAACAATGCGGTTCGAGGTTAGGAATTGATATCAATATCAATATAATATAATACCTTCTGTACAGTTGACCGAATAACATTTCGGCAGACATTCTCTGTAAAATTGCGATCTGTCTCCGTTCGAGGATTCTATTCTCGAAACAGCGAATCCTAATATTATTGTCAGGATCTGATGTAGCGTTGACATCTCTCCATTCGATAGTACACCACGCGATGACCACCTGTCACCTGTCACTACACATGCTCATTCATAATCGGTATTGCGTGACGTCACATGTCAAAACCCATGAATTTTATTGACTGAATAATAGAAATGAAATAGATTGTCAATCGACGGACAGACACCGACGGAGAAGACGAAATAAAGCCGCATTTCTTTCAATCAACCCCTTCGCCTAGAAATAATTCGTTATACGCATTCAACGAGCTTAAATAGCCCCGAATTTAGGTTAGGTCTGCTTGCTTCGTATACAAGGTGGCCAAAGAGAGAGAGACGAATCTGGATAATTTGGGAATTTCAAAAGCGAAGTTGAAGCTTCATTCTTTTACTTTGAAACGAAACAAATAAATAAATAAATAAATATCCGCAGTTTCGTTCAGGATTTATTCACTTTTTAAAATACTCTCGTTGTTCTTATATCAATATCTCGATTTCTTTCTTGTATTCATCAAAGTTGAGAACTTTTCAAATCTTTTCTAATTCTCTATCTTTATGACGATATTACAATAATTCAAACACGCAACAAGACGTACTACTGGAAAAAAAGAAGAAATCGTACAGAAAAAAATTAATTCTTGTAGAAGCCCTGGAAATACGATTTTATAGAAAGTGGAAATCAGATTCTATACATTTGAACCTCCTTTTTTTTTTTGGTTTAAATCAAAATCGCAGTTCAATAAATAAATATTTTATTTCGATTCAAACATCGTTCACAATAATATATATATGTACATAATTAGTTTTATCTAACAAAGACAATCAGCCCGAAATTCGAGGCTGTGAATTTGTCTCATCTCTCGAGTCTTACAGCTTTGATGCAAGGTCTCCCGTACCTCCTTTTGGCCTCTTCGATGAAAGCGTTCTCCATTTGTCTAACAATTTCATTAAAAAAGAAATTTGATAACTGCGAATGAATCACAGACTTGAACTCGAACGACAGACTGAAATCTATCAAACAAGTCTGCGCGTTGTTCTTAAGCCCGGGACTGAAAACCCACAGGGTATTCAAATGGTTGAAAAGCTTCCCGTCCGTACATTCGGCTTTCACAAAACGCGGGAAGACCGACGTCACCTTGGAAGTATAACTTTCGTTTATCGGCGGGAATCCGATGACCAAGCTCGCCCTCAGAAATCCATCTCTCTTCGTCAGGATGTCCGATCTCTTACAGAACGGAACGAACGTCTTATAATTCGCCACGTCCGCCACTATGTTGTGCATTTGCTCCATGGAGAATCTGCGGAGGACAGTTTAAACGGTTTATGATGAAAATCAAAGAACTGCGCAGGACTCAGTGAATAATCAAACGAACCCGACTAGCTTTCTCCCTTCGTACTCCTTGCACTTGTTCTTGTTTGTCGTCACGTATAATCGTTTAAAATTGGCATTGTTGTAACGTTCTCCGATCTGCAGGGTGCAGCTTTCTACTATCGACACGTATCTGAAATAAATATATGCATATGCACGAACAGTTGAATCTCGTGATTGCGTCGACAAAGAGACTATTTTCGGAGACCTTGAAATTCCTAACCTATATCCTATTATTGTACGTGAATTGTGTTATTTTCTGAACGAAATACGAGTGGGAAGTTTGTTAATTATTTTGATAAACTGGATAAACGTCGACGCAGTTGATTACGAAACAGAGAAGGGGAAGCAGTTATCCCTTACCTGTACATCGTGGAATTTTATTCTATTTTGACACATCATCTCCCACGTAACGAGACACTGTGGTGACTGTGAGACTGAAAACCCATGTGAGACGGTTTATAACAATTAAAATACCCTGGGCGTAACGAACAATAAATATTTCAGAACAGGAATAGTTGGTTTTTTTATTTAACAAATTACAAATTTATAAATAAACGCTAAATAAAATAAATTAACAGTATCGATAGTCTTAAGTATCGTGTCTGTCGTCTGCTGCGGCCGACTTCAGGCGTTTCGGAAGAATATATCGATTACGTAATATCGTATTCTAGACGTAGTTCAGACCAGTGCTACGCAGAAGCTGGTAAAAATGGCCAAGATTTTCCCGACAAATTGTCGAAACGTCATTCGACAGGTAAGTCAATAGTTTATTAAACCCGTCGATGACGGTGTGTCGACCTTTTCGAGGACCGGAGTAATTAAACTCCAGAAAATATTTACGAGGCGTTTATTATTCCGTGACATAACAGACGCCCACCCTACGAGCCTTTGCAAGCTTCACTTGTTTTTCCTGCTACCTGACTAATTTCTTTCAGATTATTCGATACCCTTTTTTTAACGGTAATCAAGCAAGTCTAGTCGGTGTGTACTGATTTCTCTTTGCGTGAATTATACTCGATGGAATAGGAATTTTTATGATCTTCGTCACGATAGAAATAACCTCAACTATCGTATACACTGTGCATGTGCATCTATATCCACGCTGTTGGGTAACTTAAATGAATATGACGCTGTTTGGATCGTGTATAGATATTTTTGTTAGCATCTTGCATGATATCTTGAAATCCCGATTTCAAAGAGCGCGCGTGACATAGAAGGCATTGACGTACTTTTGTACGTATAGGCATACAATGCATCTGCATCTAGTGTGTTGCATATACACGCACAGTACATGCATCTGTACAGTCTACAGGGTGATTTAGACTTCATGACGTAAACTGGGGGCGTGGCTTAACCTGAAATCCCACTCTGGTTATATTTTCCGACAATAATGAGAATATTATGAATAGATTATACGTTTTTATCGAGAAATTGCTGACAATTATAAAAAAACAAAAACATTGTAAATAAGAATGGTCGTACTTGTGGAATTTGTAAATTTGCAATTATTTTGATATCTGTATCGAAAGTGTGAAGATATTATTTCGAATTAATTGAACCAATCCAACTTAATTTTTCTATTCGGGATGATAAAATATATAATATTTGAAGTTAATTTGGATAAATAGACCATAATTCGCGTGAACTTGGATCAATTCGAACTCGAATTTTGCGTATTTGAAAATTGTATGCATCTGATACATCAAGGCGCATTCGCGTTGGGGCTAGAAGTGATTTTTATCATAATGATGAACCAATCCAGCCAATCGGATCATAGCGCCTAACTTCAGAGCCGTGCTATTCGACATCTGATAGGCACATCATTATGATGAGAATCACTTTGATTCCAAGTCGACAACTTGCGAAAAAGAGTCAAAATAAAGATTGAGATTCAAACGGAAATTCAAGTTTAAGACTTGGATAATGTCTTGCTTATCAATTCAATCACAATTTTGAATGATATATCGATATTTATTCAACATAATAAAGAAAAAAAAAACGGTAATAAAGTCGCAAACGGTATTTAAACTAGCAAATATCGCAAGAAAAATATCGATACATCGATTTTCGATGCGCCTCCTATTCCACAGCCTTCTAGATAACCTAAATCCCATCTTTCCGATTCCCCTTCCGCTCGGACTCGCCACGTGTGTCGGACGCATTTTTGAGCTCCTCGCGTTTTATTTCGATGAATTGTGCCGTTTTGTTCGATTTCGGGTAAGAAGAAGTAGCTTTAGAGTCTGTGAACGATCGCAGATCCGATTTTTCACCTTTCAATCGAGAATAACTAATTTAAACTTAAATAATTGCAGGTCCGCGGACTCCACGCTTCCGCGGTCCAAAATGCCGAGGCTCGACTCAAGACCTTCACCATCTACCGATGGAACCCAGACAAACCTGAAGAGAAGCCGCAGATGCAGGACTACAAGGTCGATCTGAACACGTGAGTCAGAATTAAACCTCAATCGACGTCGTATCCCGCAGATAACCTAAAAACTAAAAATCCTAACCTCAAACTTGGCAGATTCTACAGTCTCCACGTGGTCCTTGACCTCGAATCTATCTACGATGATCCCAAACCCGCCTCTCCACACCCTAAATCCTCAAGTACTGTTTTTTTTAGTTTTTAAGAGTTTTATAAACTAATTTTCCCAGATATTTCGAATTATTGACGAATCTTGTTTTGTTCCTCTTTTTTTTTAATTCGTCAATCAATAATTAGAATTCCAAGCTTCCCCCTCTTTCTTTCAACTAGTTTTCTAATTCACCCGGATAACATGAACTATGGAATTTATTCAGATGCGGTCCCATGGTTTTGGACGCTTTGATAAAGATCAAGAATGAAGTGGACCCGACTTTGACTTTCCGTCGTTCGTGCAGAGAGGGAATCTGCGGTTCCTGTGCCATGAACATCGGCGGAACAAACACTCTCGCCTGCATCAGGTAGGATTCTGCCTCTTGATACACAATTTCACATATTTTCATCATTCCTAATCCAAAGTTCAATGTTTTACACAGCAAGATTGATACCAACCTGGCCAAAACCAGCAAAATCTACCCCTTGCCTCATATGTACGTCGTTAAGGACCTGGTGCCGGACATGAACCACTTCTACTCCCAATACCGCAGTATTCAACCTTGGCTACAGCGCAAGGACGCAAAGAAGAGCGGGGATCAGCAGTACCTGCAGAGCGTTGACGATCGTAAAAAGTTGGTGAGTCGATCGATCACGACAGCAAGAATCAATTCGGCAATATCAATTCATTCGTTTTGCAGGATGGTCTCTACGAGTGCATTCTTTGCGCCTGCTGCAGTACCTCGTGCCCCTCCTACTGGTGGAACGGAGACAAGTATCTAGGCCCTGCGGTATTGATGCAAGTGAGTGTATCGGATTTCGCCTTATGATGAGATTCGTAAACAAAAAGTTCGTCATAGTTATGATGCAGGATTCAAACTATTGGCTGAAATTCGACTTAGATTCGGATACAGAAAACACTCCTGGGGGTTGACTTCTAATTTCGAATAAACACGATCTTTCGTTGTCTTTTTATCATCTAACAGGCCTACAGATGGATCATCGACTCGAGAGACGACCTGTCCAAGGAGCGTCTCGAGAAGCTGAGAGATCCTTTCTCCGTTTATCGTTGTCACACGATCATGAACTGCAGTAGAACTTGTCCAAAGGTACAGGAGCCTCTTGTTCCGCCGATAAACTGACTTTGATCAATTTTCAATCAACACATGATGAATATTATTGTATAGGAAGAGTTTGAACCAAAATGAATAACAACTGCAATGCTGAACGTTTCGAGATCGTCTATCGATCGTTACGAGTCGCAGCGACCATGCTAATAAAATTCTTTTTAACCAGGGGCTGAATCCCGGAAAGGCGATAGCAGAGATCAAGAAGCTGCTGGCTGGTGTGATAGAGAAGGGTCAACCAGGTCTGAACACAACCGCTCTGCACAATTGAGTATTAAACCTCGGGGAATAGTCGGATTCAAAAACGATGTAAAACTTTGTTTTTGCCGCTGTTATTGTTGTGTATAGATTAATGAATTGTGAATTATTTATACATACTACTTTTTCCGGTATGTATATTCAATTGCAATATTTCTAACAGCGGCAATAGTATTTTGGATTAACATTTGTTTGTCTAAAGTTGTATTTCAAATCGATTCGAGTATCAATTTTGATTATGTATCGTTGATACATACAAAGTATTGGTATTGAAAAATGTATTGTTTCAAAAGCAAATAAAAGCAAAACTTGTATATTACGAATTTTATCGTAAGGGTAACACAATCGACTCGGAATGAATTACGTCGATTCACAATATGTGAGATTTAAAGATTTTAATTCATCATTTGAATTATAACGTTATTTTAAAGAGATATGCAGAAAAACGTTGTGATATATTTTCTTTGTGAGATATGCCTATTTAGAGACTGAATATAGTTCGATAAATTCATTCTTCAATCTTATTACGGTTCCGAAGCCATTCTGATCCTCGCTGTCTCACGGGACCTGTTGTGCACCTCCGCTGTGCGCAAAGTTATACCGAATATGTCCTCATGGTAGCGATTCTCGTCCTAAAATAATCGTATCATCCCGGTTAAATTAAATTTCAGATCAAATATTGATAGACTTACCCTCAAAGATAACATGTAAGCCTCTACTTCTTTGTCACTCAATTTTCCATGGGTCTGAATGATTTGTTTCAACGTCTGATAGACGTCCTCAGCCATCGTACAGTCGCCGCATACGTAAAAGTGGCCTCGTTCATGCACCAGCATTTCAAATATCTTAGAAGCCTCCGCTTGGATCAAATCCTGGACGTAAGTCTGCAAGGAGTTCGAAATCGCTGTTTATTTCACTCAATTCTAGTCTGAAATCTGTTATCACCTTCTGGAATCCAGGCTCGCGGGACAACGCGATAAATACTTTGTCCAGCACACCGGACTTCAGCATGCTCGTCTTCTCCTCTCGGTATAGATCCATGTCTCTTTGTCTACAGCCAAAGAACAACCAGATCTTACCTACTTGCCCATCTGCGTAGGAGAAAAAAATTGTTAGTGCGGAGAAAAGAAGTTCACTGCGAATATCTGGCTCTACCTTTAACTAGCTTCATTTCCGAAAGCCTGTGATGCCAGAATCCACGGAACGGAGCAATTCCAGTTCCTGGACCGACTAATATCATCGGCGCCTTCTTGTCCAAAGGCATGTAGAAATTAGGTGCGCTGAAACATTCGAAGATTGCGATTTATGATATAATTCTTCCATCGGTAGCAAAGTACCGACCTTCTAACAAAAACGTAGAGGGATTCGCCGTCCGGTAATTCGTGAAGATAGTTTGAACAGACTCCGTAATGCGTTGGTCCGCTACCGTCTGGAGAATTTCAAGGGACAATTTTTATTCTCGTTTATTCGACTATTTTGCTGCAGGAATTGAGTACCTTGGGTTTTATACTGAACAACCGCAACCGTCAGGTGTATCTGTCCCTGATGAACATTGGGCGACGATGAAATACTGTAGAATCGTGGCTGCAACGGCGTCAGCTGTAGTATCAAGAGAGAAGCCAATGGTCTGACGGACGGAAACTCCTCAAGGACTTCTAACAAGTTTGGGAACTTCCAATGACGCCAATCCTCGTATGCGGTTGAATTCTTAAATCAAATATCACCGCCGTTGATTTCCATCGTCCAACGAACTTGAAGATACAATTCAAACTACTAACGGTAGCTAAATCCGTGAGCTGAGCCTGTTCTTCCGGATTCGAAGCAATCGAAGCGAAATATCGCAGAAGATTCGGCGTAGGTGGTGTAGTAACGTCCAAAAATCTTGTCAGCAACATTCGCAGCGAGTTAGGCAGGTACCGATCGTGCGGCATCCACGTCTTGACGATACCTGCGCAACAACGGGCGAACATAATCGTAGATCTTGCATCCTGGCTGAATATACGAACCGTTCGGGGTATGAGATTGCTTTTGCATCTGCAATTCGATCGATATGTCCGGGTCTAAGCCGTTGGTCTGAAGCCGTTGCAGGATACTCTCCACAAGCTGAGGTCTGTTGCATGCGAAAACGCCCAAGTGGTCTCCGGGCTTGTAGGTCAGTTCCATTCCGGCTATCTCGTCAAGCTCGAGCAATAATGTAACGCCGCTGAAAATTCGATGATTGTTACAGTTTCAACAACCGTTTATCAGCCACTGCGCCATCGGATTACCTAGACTTGCTTCCGTTCAAATTCGTCTTTCGCAGCATGTTGCACGACGTCACGTTCCTCGAGTGGCATTTCTTCAATGCTGTAATTCAGAAGATTATTTGAAAAACGCTGCGAAACGAGTGAAAACTATGTTTACCTGTTGCAAGAGGCTGCGGGTCTGCTTCGACGAAGCGAACCGCGGCTGGCGAAAGAACGTCCGAACCCAACGATAGGGCTACTTCAAGCAGAGTCTCGTCGTCATCCAGGCAGAACGTCTCGCAAGCGACCTAAAGCGTACGGGGATTCAATTGAGTGACGAAGATCGGAGGGTTTTGGACGTGAAGTCATTTATACGAACTGTGAAAGTGTCTGCAGCCCATTTTCTGAACGCTTGTTCCTGGCCACACATCTCATCGCCTTGTGCTAAGCGCAGTAAGCGTTCTCCGCCGAGTTCGCCGAGCAGATTATCGACGTATCTTCCGAAAGCACAGAAGTTCGGGTAGGCGGAGGAGCCCAAAGCAAACACTGCGAACCTGACATTGCTCAGCGGTCCGAAAGTATCTTCAGTTTGAGATTCGGTAACGGAGCCACGAAGAGAGTCCAAGCGATCTAATTTCCTTGAATTTGCTAGCTCCGTTTGGCTGTTTGCTTTTATGAATGACTTCGAAGTTGCCAAACTAGAACAATTGTTGAATATTTAAAAGGTATCAGCTTCAGGAATTTAATTGGGCTGAAATTTTGGTGGAAGTAGATTATTTACTTGATTTTATTTTCATTGTTCGAGTAGGTCTCGTTCATTTTCATCGCGTACAAGTTTTGCGCGAATGCCTGTAAAATTTCAACATCATTATAGACGTTCCGACGATGCATAGTTTCGCTTATAGTATTCAAGTATCGATGGAATAAATACTTCTCCGTTTTCAGGCGGATCGCCATTTCCAAAGGTCGATGTGATCACCAGCAGTAACGCCTCGTGTTCTATATTGCTGATATCATAATCCGCCATACAATGTACCTGGATGCAGATAAATGGACCATGTATGTCATTGACGATGATCAAAGTAGTTTTTGGAGTATTTTTTTTACCTGAGAATGAAACGCGTGACCCAAAAGTTCCCCAAGTTTTACAGCGTACATTTCTGAAGTCTTAGTTTCAGTAGCGAACAGTACCGTAGCCTTGATACGTCTGGACAAGGCTCGCCCGAATAACTTTGACGTGAATTTTACCGCTCTGTGAATGAAAATACCATCAAAAAGACTGAAACAGAAGTCGTTTTAGTCGGTGATTAGCTCACCTAGCTATTTGCTTGAAGTGAAACTTTCGCCTCGGTTTCTTCGACGTTGATTTCTTGTCTCGTCCCTTTTTCCACTGATGCGTCTTCCACGCAGGGTCCTGAAATGATTACAAACTCATCAGACTCCTGCGCTAGCTCACTTATTTTCAGATACAGAGAATTCTCGTCCTCACTTGATAATCGTACGATGGTTTCAGGTAGTACAGAGCCATTTCTTGGTGGAATACCGGAGTAGCAGATCCTGAAATCGGTGGAACAATCCACAGCCAGTCCGCAGGACAACCGTTCCGGAGACGCATTTCGTTCTCATAATGTTTCATGAATGATTCAGAAGCAGTGTGATGATCGACGATGGTCACATTCTTCATCTGAAAGAATTAACATTCAAAATCGTCGCACAAAAATAATTCCCACGCTTAGTTCCTACCTGGAAACTGTGTAGAACCGCGACGTTAGCCTCGATCATGGCTTTGTCTTTCCACAATGTAATCGCTGTCCGAGTATCCAGCCCCATGTGACTCGCTATGGTCTGGAAAAATACTCGGAACTACATCGTATCGTTGTGTTTGAGGAGTCATTAAAGCGTCATTTACCTCCAACAAGTTGTATCGCTGTATGTCACAGAGATCTCGAGACCCTATTTCCGTGCTCATGTACCAGCCGTTGAAAGGAGCGGCGGTGAATTCTAGACCACCGCAATCGAATATCATACCCGATACCGCAGGTACGGCGAACCACTTGAGATTCAGTTTCTCAAACCACTCGTATCTGTGTGGATGATTTAGGAAATTAATTTCATTCAGGCATTTGTTCCATCCACCAAAATTACTCACGTCGGATGACTGAGCGGAACTTCTAGCACGAGTTCAGTGGGTATGTCGAAGTAATCCGGGTCGTGGCCATTCGCCGATAGCACTATTGGCAGTATATCGAACCTCGTGCCTGCTCCTCGCCACCCCAGTTTCATGCACAGCTGTGGAAAACAGAGAAGCGATGTTACTTTTGCTGGTTTTTCTGTTCCGTTGATGCGCAAAGCAAGACGACGGACCTCTGTGAATTCTGTGTTCACCGGATCCCCAGTGATCGTTCCGTCTGCATTTTTGTACCCCGCGTAGCTGATCAGCTGCTGATTCCACACCTTGTAGTCGTGTTTCCCGTCGGTTCGTTGGGGAAAGATAGTTATCGCTGACCTAGGTGCGGAACGTACATTTTGTAAAAGTGCTTCCTCATTCACATCAGTGTATGAAAACCTCTGTACTCACCTGATATTTCCTTTGTTTGTACTGTACTTTATGTGATTGCAAAGAGCCTCGAACATTCCACTGGTCGTGGTCACATACCGGCAGTCGAACACCTGATCAATGATATTGATTTAACATCGAGTTTATATCTCGAGTGTAAGATCATTTATGTATATGATAACTAGAATCGTCATCGAACCTGCAATTTTGACCATTGAATTCGTCCGATGCATCGCGAAGCGTTACGCCAAGCCAATTTTGCACCGTACACCAACTCTGTTTCTGTTAGTTGATAGGTACCGGTGCATACCACGTCTCGCTGAATGCTTTCCCACCTTGACCGATGCGCATCGCTGTTCAATCTACGTTCGTGCAATTGAAAATCAAGTAACTGTGATTATGTCTTGTTTTTTTTTTTCAGATTGCTCTCAGTTTTTCAATAATGACATCTTTTTAATAAATCACATGAGTTGGAGAATTGCATTGAATTACCTTCTGATCGATGCGAAATACTGATCAAGAAAATCTTTAGCATGTACGAGAATTTCGTCTTTGGATCGTGGTTCGGTGCTGTGATTAGGAAGAGCCATTATGCTGCCCAAGCAAACTTCATTAGAACAGTGTGTGGTCTGAAAAAACAAGTTCATATCCTAGTAAATTTGCGAATTTGATCGAATACTCGAATTTTCTTCGCGGTCTGTTTTATGTGTACCATATTTGATAGTCAATGATTGCAAAGATCAGCCAGATGAAACATTCCACTGATTTCATACTACAATTGAGGGGACCAGTACAGCGTGATTCAATAAATTCTTCATACTCCAAAAATCATCAATATCTCATCCAAAGTTCATTACACATCGAAAAATTGACTTTTTCAAAAATCCCTTGTCGTAAAGTTTCGGGCACACGGTTGATCCGATTATGTCTCTCGACGTTTCATTTTCTTCAAAGAGCAATCCTTCATCGTGTGAATGAGGGAAATTTAAGAACAAAATTTTTGGACCTAGTTATCAGCAAAATAGTGACTAGATTACCGCTAAATTTCGATAACTGACCATAACTTATCACAGTATTTTTTTTCCTCAGTTTCCCTCATTCACATGATGAAGAATTGCTCTCCGACGAAAATGAAACGTCGAGAGATATAATCGGATTAAACGTGTGTCTGAAACCTTGCGGCAAGTGATTTTTTTAATGTTAATTTTTGAAAAAATTTTGTGGATCACGCTGTACTCATCCCCTTAAAAAGTTAATCTGCAGGAGTGGATGATCATTTCTGAAAATTTGTGTTTCTTTTACGACAATACGAAGCGAATATATCGTGTTGTGAGACTGCTTAGAGTTCAGGGTAATCATCAGATGTATTGTTGCCTGGTTGAGCAATACACAAGTGCAAGAGTTTGCGTGCTTCTGCATCAAAATGAGTTAATTTTACAAACAAACGATGCAATGAATATAGACAATAGTAGAAATACATCTTTTATTGTTCATTATATTGAGTCTAACATTCGACTCATGTAATTACAATTTTCTAGTCAATATACTCTGCTCTAGAAATATTTGTCCCAAGTTACCCGCATTGTTTATTTATTTATTATATACGCAAAAAAGTCCCTTTAATAAGATATACATATAATGGATAGGATAATAAAAAAAAATATTACGCACTAGTAACTAAAACGGCAACCAGTAATTGCACACAAATAATTCGATAACAAAGTGAGAACAAATGAAACAAATGAATTTATTTATGAATATTCAGAATGACAAATTATTTTGAATGAAAGAAAAAAACATGAAATTTTATATGATTCATCACATGAACTTTTTTCAGAACAAATCTTTTATTATTCATCACGACATGACCGCGCATGTAGTAGTTAAACATACCTAGGTGTATAGTAGTACGTCGATAAAACTGTTTTTTTTTTCTAATGATCATTTTTTTTCTATATCCAATATGTTATGAATCAGAATGAATACGAAAACGTAATGAATAATCGATCGGCGACACAAACCTCGGCATTGTTGCAGTGCAAGGAGTCAAAAGCTTCAGTTTTGTATATAAGATTTCTGAGTTTCATCGGTTTCCGTTGACACGGAGGAGCAGGAGGTTCGTGGTCCTTCATCGTGATTTATGATATTCGGGGAAATTTAAAATCGTTAACGATTAACGATTAATCGCGAGACTTCAGGTTCCGTCGCTAATCTTCGAATCGTCGAACATTCCCGGTGCGAAAACTTCACTGCACCGCGACTCTCCTCGTCCGCGGAAAAAATCACAGTATTTATATGACTAGGGCGTGGAGTGGGAGGGCCGAAGACGCGGCCCAGCATCCTTTACAGTGCCTGTACCCTCTATCTCACATGCGCCACAACGTGCCATCGATTTACCACGAGTTTGAAAACCAGGTGTTTTATTCAAGCGAGTCTCAACAGCATGTTACATTAATTGACAATCAAAGCGGGATGATTTACGTTATCCAAGTCGTGATCAAGATATTGGCCAGTCAGGTGCAAATCATGTATCCTAGGAAGAGACAAAAAAAAATTCTTCTACTCATAAAAATGTAATTTCTTCGATATACAGTGGAACCCCGTTAAGAGCAGATTCCCCTGCGTGCGAGTGAGTCATCTTCCCCCACTCCTGTAATTTTTACGCTCGAGCTGTCGGGGGACAAGACACGGGCCTGTGGGGATGTACGGAGGAGTGGGGGACCCCCGTAGTAACAGAATCCACCCCGGCACGTTGCTCTTAACGGGGTTTCACTGTATTTAGAGAGCAGTGCTATATTATATTGGTTTGATTCACCATCGATTTTTAGCTGAGGGGGTAACCACCCCGAAATGTGGCGTTAAAACCATTTCATAAACATTTTATAAGACGATTTTCTCAATCATTATACAATAGGGGATTAAACCCCTTCGATTTCAAGGACACGCAGGGAAAGTAGCAAGAGCGTTTTTTTTCTGTGTATGTACCTAGATAATTTTATTAGTATTTACAGTTTTCGAACGAAACGAATATGCTTTTGATAGATACAGAATAAATGTTTTTTTTTTCGCGCCATTCGCTCTGAAAACGGCCAAAACGTATAGATCAATTGAAATTACGAGATCAAAAAATTTGAATGCAAAAGGTCGTAAGTTTGGCGGATGCGTCGTTCTTTCATTACAATTTTTAAGGAAAAATAAAAAACAACGTAAAGGCAAAACGTCGTAAGCGCCACTTTTTTCATAATTTTTAATGATTTTTCCAAATAGTTGTAAAAAGTCGTAAAACGCAAAGATAAATTGAAAAAACGACCATGTGAAAAAGTTCGATAAAAAATATTGGTAGTTAAAAGCAGAAGGTCGTAAGCGCCATTTTGAAAAACTCGTGAAACGCAAAGAAAAATCGAAACCGACGTCGTTTTGAAAAATTCGATAAAAGAAATCGCAGTTAAAAGCAGAAGGTCGTATCCGCCCAACTGACGACCTTTTGCACTTACATTTTTCGATCACGTAATTTCAATTGATCTATACGTTTCGAATGTTTTCAGAGCGATTGGCGTGGAAAAAAAAAATTATACGACTTTATGCGATTATAAACTGCAAAACGTCGTATAATGGCGCTTACGTCCTTATGTCATTAGACACGCGACATACGTTACCAATTTTTTGTTCATCGCCTACGTTAAGTTATCGACGTGGTAGGGGGTCTCTCTGCTGTGTATAAATACGACGGATCAGACAAATTCTAACCAGAAACGAACTAATGTGGCTACCTTCAACATGAACAAGATCGTCTGTCTTCTTGTCGCCTCATTGGTGTGCGTGGCTGTTGCCAGCGGTAAGTTACACCACAATAGCATATGATCGAACGTTCTATTTTCCAATACAATGAAACCTCACTTATACTTATTTAAATCGGGTACGCTAGAATAGTATATTACACACCAGATAACAATTTGACGGCAATTTGCTGGCATATTGCTAGCACGATCATTTGAACGTGTCATTTGACCGCCAAGGTGTAACTTCAAAGTCAAAGCAATATGACGGCAATTCACGACAAAATATGATCGGCAATGGGCGAGTATTCATGCCGCCAGGATGCAGGGTGATGCTGCTTTGTTGCGCTTATGACAGCAAAGCATGGCAAGTATATTGAGGCTGGCTGTAGCACCAGCATGATGGCAGCATCAATGCCTACAAGGATGACAACTCTTGCTCCATCTGGTCTGGTTATTTGGGTAGGGAGGAAAAGTAGGCTATTCCAAACTGCATGTGAGATTGGCAAGAACGCAGTTTGGGATGGTCTTTTTCACTCCCGTGGGTAGTATACTATTTTTCACCACCCCCTGCATCGGAAAGCACGACTTCCCGTTCACGCAGCGGGCCGAAAGTCGTACTTTCAGTGCAGGTGTGGTGAAATATATAGATACATACAAGTGAGAATAACGTAAAAAAAAACTAATTGAGCGTCAAGTGGTTCGATAGCTTCCACGTCAGCATTGCAATTATTCACACACATCATCAACAGGTGAAAAAAACCTGTTCTGTAGATAAACAAAGAAATAATTTTTTTTTCCACGCTAATCGCTCTGAAAACGTTCGAAACGTATAGATCAATTGAAATTACGAGATCGAAAAATGTAAGTGCAAAAGGCCAATTTTTGACAGCTATTTGGAAAAATCATGAAAAATTGAAAAAAATCAAAATGGCGCTTACGACCTTCTGCTTTTAACTACCAATATTTTTTATCGAATTTTTTTAAATGGTCGTTCTTTCAATATTTATCTTTGCGTTTTACGAGTTTTTACAGCTATTAAAAAAAATCGTGAAAAATAAAAAAAATCAAAATGGCGCTTACGACCTTCTGCTTTTAACTACCAATATTTTTTATCGAATTTTTTCAAATGGTCGTTCTTTCAATTTATCTTTGCGTTTTACGAGTTTTTACAACTATTTGGAAAAATCATTAAAAATCATTTAAAAAAATGGCGCTTACGACGTTTTGCCTTTACGTTGTTTTTTATTTTTCCTTAAAAATTGTAATGAAAGAACGACGTATCCGGCAAACTTACGACCTTTTGCACTTACATTTTTCGATCTCGTAATTTCAATTGATCTATACGTTTTGGCCGTTTTCAGAGCGAATGGCGTGAAAAAAAAAATTATACGATCTTTAGCCACCAAAATCGCGTTTTTAGCGCTTACGACCTTATGCCATTAGACACGCGAAATGTTTTTGTGATCTACTGTTCGCTTCACATATCAGGGTGAAGTCGAGGAATTGTTTTAATTGATTCCGATCAAATTTTATCGTAGATCGATCGAGATTTCCTATTCCAATTCTTCATATTTCATTATTTTTCACTCATTGCCGTTATATCATGCGTCAATTGGTGAATTTCCACTTTGTCATGATACACATATTCTATTTTCAGAAGCCAAATCAGAAATTGCTGCCAGTTTCGCGAGTAAGTGACACTCATTCGAAAAATAGATCTGAGTGAGAGTCACGGTCGTATATACACAGGTCCGGCAACTCCCATGGTGGGGGTGGGTCCCTTAATGAAGCCAAGTGTGTTTTCGCCTGCTGCCACGGCTGCTGAGGCGCGCTAGAAGCCTAGTACAGAGTTGGAGTGTAAACAATGTTCATAACCTATTTTCTGTACATAACGAACGTCACAGTTTTCCTATAGTTTGTTATTAACAAATTCAATTGCGTAACTTTGATACATCAATGATATGATGTACATCTGACCGTGATTAAATGATGTCAAGTAAACTATTGAAGCAGATTTTGTTAGTTTTTTGTTGTTTTTTGGGGGAATTTCCGATACAAATCGCTGTGTGGTGGGATATTTTGGAAATTGCAACGCTGAATAAAAATTAATTGTTAGTCTATTCATTCAAGTTCTGTGTAATGAAGCTTATTTAGTTGTATAACCATTTAGCTAGAAAAATGTGAAGAAGTTTCATCCGTATTACCAAACAGTCAATAATAAAATTAGTGATATGCCAATTGTAGAGTGCTATATCGATCATAAAAAATTGCAATAATAATATAAATAAATGTAATTGAAAGAATAACGCAATTTGGACGGAATATAAATGTATTCGTTCACAAGTTTTGAGGTTAGAAACATTGTTTATACCCAACCCTGCACTAACCTACTCGGGCGCCAAAAATTCAGCGGCCAATTCAGGAAACTTTGAAGCATCGCTAAGGGACCCACCCCCACCACGGGAGTTGCCGGACCTGTGTATACAACCGTGGTACTTGATCATATAACCTCTGTATTCCAATTTCAGCTTTACTCAACTCAGTAGAATCCAAAGTCATAGACGATGTGGAAAGTTGTGGAGCGAAAACCCGCGGAAGTGAGTCGAAAAGGAGGACGTGGACGAAAGTCCGATCCCTGTTGGATAAAAAAAAAAAAGTGAGTTGAAGACGATTGTGCTCATCTACATAGAATATCGCGCATCAAGCACTTGAAAGTTGTCTAAATTATTGAGGTATCTTTTAATTTCCAGTTACCAGCACTGTGATCAGAGCTACTGTGACCCCAATGACTGACTTATTCGACGAAGTAAAGATCCAAGTCGAGGCGATTTTGGATGCTGCTATCAAGCTTGCCCCTAGTAAGTTGGAAACAATCGTATCATTAGAATACTGAGTGAATGGCGTGAAAAAAAAATTATACGACCTTTTGCCATTAGACACGCGAAATGTTTTTGTGATCTACTGTTCGCTTCACATATCAGGGTGAAGTCGAGGAATTGTTTTAATTTACGAAGTGGTTTAATTTATTCCGATCAAATTTTATCGTAGATCGATCGAGATTTCCTATTTCAATTCTTCATATTAGCATTGAAAATGCTTCTATTTTGGGTGTCTTTAGAAAGTACAGGAGACAAATCGTGGATGTAACGTTTTAATTGTTGCAGTCGCGGAGTGGATAAATATGGGTGGCATGGGAAGTATGAAAGTTTCTTGTTTTAATATAAACAAGAGAATCGAATGTGGATTATGGTTAGTTATACCGTGATAGTCGAAATGTCATCGAGTACGTCGCAAACTGACAATTATACCGCGATGGATGGAATGAATGCTCGTACTTCGAGAACTAAAAGAACATATGAGTATTAATAATTCTAAAAAATGACATGAATAGAATGTAAAAATGTTTAACAAATGATTATTATTATTTTAAAAAATTAGCAACAATTGAAGCGTTTGTTTAAAAAAAAAACATACCGTAATTTTTCGTGAACAGTGAACGCTAGGGATTTGAACCTAAAACTCGCTAGGCTAGTGACAGCCGAGCGTATAGTAATTTAAAAAACATTTTCAATGCCTAAGATTCTTGCCCCATGGGTGAAACCTGTAGATTTTTCATTATTTTTCACTCATTGCCGTTATACCATGCGTCAATTGGTGAATTTCCACTTTGTCATGATACACGTATTTTATTTTTAGCAACCAAATCAGAAATTGCTGCCAAATGCGCGAGTAAGTGACACTCATTCGAAAAATACATCAAGCCTACAGCTTGCTTTTCATCCAGCTGTTGTTAGATCTGAGTGAGAGTCGAAGACGACTTGATCGTAACCACTGTATTCCAATTTCAGCTTTACTCAAATCAGTAGAATCCAAAGTCATAGCCGCTTTGGAAAGTTGTGGAGCGAAAGCCCGCAGAAGTGAGTTGAAGACGATTGTGCTCATCTAGAATATCGCGCATCAAGCACTTGAAAATTGTCTAAATTATTGAGGTATCTTTTAATTTCCAGTTACCAGCACTGCGATCAAAGCTACAGTGACCTCAATGACTAAATTATTCGAAGAAGTAAAGACCCAAGTCAGTGCGATTTTGGATGCTGCTATCAAGCTTGACCCTAGTAAGTTGGAAACAATCGTGCCATTAGAAATATAAGTGTCATACTGAGATCTATCGTTTGCTACAAACCAAATTCCAGTTAGGCTTTCATAAATTGATCTATTTCCTTAGCCTCCAGTTAGGCAAACGTATTTGATACTCAACATTCGATGCCTGATTTCAGTTGCACCACCAGAACTACGATCTTATTGTGACTTTTTATACTATTTCATACATCAACTAAAATATGATGATTTATTGAATGATTTTTTCAATGTGTTCTGGTAATTGCCAATCAATCGTAATTTCACTTTCTCAGGTAAATCGCCATAATCATAAATCCGATGCAGCGGAAGAGACTATTGGTGAGTGTCGTCGACAGTGTCACCTGATACGAAGATGCTGAATATATTAATCTACGAATTTTGGTGAATCAATTCGCAGGCCACTTCTTAGCAGCTATCGTGAAGCGGAATATTCGGAATCGCTTGTGCTAATCTGAGGAACTTTTTGTGGAAGAACGGAAATCATCTGCTGTACGAAAGACTACCACTTTCTTCCAGTACGTCTTCCAATTGATTACTGAATATGTATATACCAGTGACAATAATTCATAGCTGCATAAGATTGTGAGCAATAAAAATCAATTTCGAAAATATTCATTCGCTGTATCGTATAAATTTTCCATTTCCCAACACAGATTCCGAATACAAAAGAATAAAATTCAGAGGCTCTTATAAAAACGATTACTTTTTCCTTCCGAGTCACGTGACATGTGAAAAGGTTTTTTATTTGCAACACCTGCATGAAAAGTTTGATTCCGTTCGGACCGCTAAACCGATTTGTATGAAATTTGCAAGGCATACGGTTCTTATTCCGAGGCTGTGCCAATAAAGTTTTCAAACGCCGCTCGCTAACCATGTTTCAATACAAAATACCGTGAGGAATATTACGATACAGATAATTAGTCAATGATTATCCGAAAATAGTGATTCAAAAACCGAAAGACGTTCAGAATGATATCCAAACGAGAAGAGTCTGTGCCTCCCCCGTGCTGCACCCCTTCCATGGTTAGAGACAACATGATTTTCCTGCTCAAAATTAAGTCACCTTACGGCATCAACGGGCCTTCGATAATCTTCAGTCATTTCGTATCTAGATATGGTATAGAGGACATTTCAATGACGGTATTCGTTTACCCCGATTGTCGAGTCTGATTCACATTGTGTTGACGCAAGTAATTAAATCGTTAATTCGTGATCACTTCTGAATATTCAATAAAGTTTCATCATCTCGTGTACCTTATTGATACACTTGTGCATCGTGGACTACGAATACCTAAATTCAAATATTATTTTGTTCAGAGGTGGATGCCTAATTGGCGTTCACATCATCTGAATTTAACAAAAATTTCTTGACGTTCATCGTTCTTTGTCACATTTTCTGCGTTTTTTTTTTCACTTGCATTCCCTCAAAATCCGAAGAGAGATTTCAAGAATTCAGAAAATCAACCGAATGACGCACATTATCTTGGAAATCGGAAAAACTCATTTTCTTAAAAATGAAACTTATCTTTTTCCAATAAATATTTCACACAATATGTAGGATGATATGTCTCATAGGTTCTCTGAGTTTCATTGTTGCTGAAGCATAGCTTCATACTGGAAAAAAAATAAAATTTTCCATACATGAACGGAAAGGCCGATTTTGCTACAGCTGTTTTCGGGGAGCAAGCAGTGGTAATTCTACCGACCGGGAAGTCTTCTCTCCCGGTAAGCCTTTCTTCCCCGATCTTTCTTGCCTGAAACTCTTTCCTCCCTGCTTTTAGTTCCCGTACCGGCCGCGCTACACTTCAGCCACATAACGTCGATTTCTGTATTGGTTTCAACATTTTTGGCACTTTTGAGCATCTTTTGAAGAGACCGTTCGGTTCAGAAGATTATCGGTTCAATTTGCTCTATCCTCAAATTTCCCACTCTTCGTAATTTCCGAGTTCCTAAGTTAGTCTGATCCCTTCTGACGTCACGATCACTTTGCAATAGATTTTACAATTTCATATAATACATTTCGATGAAATTTATAAGCATCATGGGGCTCCCGCCTGATATCCTCACAGAACTTTGTCAATTAAACAAAAGCTCCGTAGCAAATATGGTCGAAAACTTACCTCACTTTTTCTAACCACGTCTCAACGTTTTTCAAGTCGATTAAATAATTCTTGTCAACCGTTAATACGAATGACGTGATGTGTGAATTAATCGTAACATCATCTGAGCAAATATTACCATAATCTCGTGTGCTGAAAGATATTCAGGAAAACTTGTGCCAACTTTGTTACAATGTGTGTCTAATGGCATAAGGTCGTAAGCGCCAAAAACGCGATTTTGGTGGCAAAAGGTCGTATAATTTTTTTTTCACGCCATTCGCTCTGAAAGCGGCCAAAACGTATAGATCAATTGAAATTACGAGATCGAAAAATGTAAGTGCAAAAGGTCGTAAGTTTGCCGGATACGTGGTTCTTTCATTACAATTTTTAAGGAAAAATAAAAAACAACGTAAAGGCGAAACGTCGTAAGCGCCATTTTTTTTCATAATTTTTAATGATTTTTCCAAATGGTTGTAAAAACTCGTAAAACGCAAAGATAAATTGAAAGAACGACCATTAAAAAAAATTCGATAAAATAAATCGCAGTTAAAAGCAGAAGGTCGTATCCGCCCAACTTGCGACCTTTTGCACTTACATTTTTCGATCTCGTAATTTCAATTGATCTATACGCTTCGAACGTTTTCATAGCGATTGGCGTGAAAAAAAAATTATACGACTTTATGCCATTATAAACAGCAAAACGTCGTATAATGGCGCTTACGTCCTTACGTCATTAGACACGCGACATACGTTACCAATTTTTTGTTCATCGCCTACCAGCGCCGGACTTATGCCTAGGCACACTAGGCACTGGCCTAGGGGCCCGACCTTGTAGGGGGCCCCGTTAGGGGCCGAAAAAAAATTAATGAAAAATTATTTGACTAAATTTGATCAAATCATGAATTATTAACACTTTTGTTTTATTCAAAAATTTTTAAAAGGGGCCCTGTCCTCTATTTGCCCAGGAGCCTTGTGTTTCCATGTCCGGCACTGTTACCTACGATAAGTTATCGACGTGGTAGGGGGTGTAAATGTAAATGTAAATGTAAATGACTTTATTTATTACAAATAACAATGTTTTGTAAAGCGGTGAGGAAGGGGAGAGTAAGGTGTGTATAAATACGACGGATCGGACAAATTCTAACCAGAAACGAAGTAAGTGGCTACCTTCAACATGAACAAGATCGCCTGTCTTCTTGTCGTCTCATTGGTGTGCTTGGATGTTGCCAGCGGTAAGTTACAGACCAATAGCTCATGCTCGAACGTTCTGTTTTCCAATGCAATGAAACCTCACTTATACTTATTTCAATCGGGTACACTAGAAAATACATACATATAAGTGAGAATAACGTGAAAAAAAACTAATTGAGAGTCAAGTGGTTCGATAGCTTCCACGTCAGCATTGCAATTATTCACACACATCATCAACAGGTGAAAAAAACCTGTTCTGTAGATAAACGTAGAAATATTTTTGCATCAAGGAGTAAAATATTCTCGGTACAACAAGGATACAATATTCTAACTGAGAATATTTGAATTATTGATTTCAATTCCAACAGCCAAACTGGAACTCATGGACGTATGTCGAAAGCAATCAATTTTTCAAGTATTTTGTCTCGAAATATTTAACAGCATACTTATTTTGTTATGCCTACATTTTCGTATCACAGAAAGTAAAATTTAAAACCGTAAAATGGTACCGAAGTGGAAAATCGACCATTTATCGAACTCATGTATATCAATAGCAATCAACTTTTGAAGTGTTGTGTCACGAAATATTTAACAGCACACTTAACATTTTGTAGCACGTATGTTCTGCAGGTGGTAAGATTCGTTGAATCGTTAAAAATAAAAACTATGCGTACGTTATCACGATATAGATAAAATGTGTTTTTTGAACGTTATGCTCTTTGTTTGGAACCATTTTATTCTCTACATTTTATGCTACACGGAATGTTCAAACCATTTTCAACATGTCAGGTTCCACTCGATTCTTCAAGTATTTTCATGATATCCTGATTTTTGTTTCAGGATTAGTCAACCTAACCCAGGCTACCATCAACAGTGAGTTAAAGATGCAGAGATTTTCGATGATGACAGATATTCACTTGTTGTTCGAATTTAGCTCAAGCGAGTCGAGCACCGCGGAATTACGACTTAATCACGTCTTACTTACATTTCAGATGACCTGACAAATGTCAAAACCAAACTGGTAATACTTGCGGATGGTGTTAGACAGCTGTCCGTCAGTAAGTTCAAAACAATGTCACCCAATCAAGATATTCAAGTCATAGCTACTAAGACATGCGTCAAATATTGACAAACTACAATAGTGTCATGATGTACCTATTTTATTTTCAGACAGCGATATCCTGACCTTCGAAGACGCTCGTAAGTGATGAGTGGATACACTTACTTGACCAATTTATACGTCTACCAAAACGCTGAAATTATCTTTGTCTCTATTTTTATTTCAGACCCTTTGATGAGAGCCAGAACCTATCTCGAAAACACTGTAGCTTCTATCCTACGGGGTGAAGGGAGTGAGTTGAAGACGATTTTACCCTTTAAAAATCGCGTGTCTAATGACATAAGGACGTAAGCGCCATTATACGAAGTTTTGCTGTTTATAATGGTATAAAGTCGTATAATTTTTTTTTTCCACGCCAATCGCTCTGAAAACATTCGAAGCGTATAGATCAATTGAAATTACGAGATCGAAAAATGTAAGTGCAAAAGTTCGTCAGTTGGGCGGATACAACCTTCTGCTTTTAACTGCGATTTATTTTATCGAATTTTTCGAAACGACGTCGATTTCGATTTTTCTTTGCGTTTCACGCGTTTTTACAGCTATTTGGAAAAATCATGAAAAATTGAAAAAAATCAGAATGGCGCTTACGACCTTCTGCTTTTAACTACTACTATTTTTTATCAAATGTTTTCAAATGTTCGTTCTTTCAATTTATCTTTGCGTTTTACAAGTTTTTACAGCTATTTAAAAAAATCATGAAAAATAAAAAAAATCAAAATGGCGCTTATGACCTTCTGCTTTTAACTACCAATATTTTTTATCGATTTTTTTTTAAATGGTCGTTCTTTCAATTTATCTTGGCGTTTTACGAGTTCTTACAACTATATAAAAATTGTAATGAAAGAACGACGTATCCGCCAAACTTACGACCTCTTGCACTTACATTTTTCGATCTCTTAATTTCAATTGATCTATACGTTTTGGCCGTTTTCAGAGCGAGTGGCGTAAAAAATAAAATTATACGACCTTTTGCCATTAGACACGCGAAATGTTTTTGTGATCTACTGTTCGCTTCACATATCAGGGTGAAGTCGAGGAATTGTTTTAATTGATTCCGATCAAATTTTATCGTACATCGGTCGAGATTTCCTACTTCGATTCTTAATATTTCATTATTTTTCACTCATTGCCGTTATATCATGCGTCAATTGGTGAATTTCCACTTTGTCATGATACAAATATTTTATTTTCAGAAACCAAATCCGAAATTGCTGACAGATTCGCGAGTAAGTGACACTCATTCGAAAAATACATCAAGCCTAGCTTGCTTTTCATCCAGCTGTTGTTAGAACTGAGTGAGAGTCGAAGACGACTTGATCGTAACCTCTGTATTCCAATTTCAGCTTTACTCAACCAAGTAGAATCCAAAGTCGTAGCCGAGTTTGAAAGTTATGGAGGGGAAGCCGGAGGTGAGTTGAAGACGATTGTGCCCATCTAGAATATCGCGCATCAAGCACTTGAAAATTGTCTAAATTATTGAGGTATCTTTTAATTTCCAGTTCACAGCACTGAGATCAGAGCTGTTGTGACCAAAATGACTGAATTATTTGACGCAGTAAAGATCAAAGTCGATGCGATTTTGGATGCTGCTATCAAGCTTGCCCCTAGTAAGTTGGAAACAATCGTACCATTAGAAATATAATTGTCATACTGAGATCTATCGTTTGCTACAAACCAAATTCCAATTAGGCTTTCATAAATTGATCTATTTCCTTAACCTCCAGTTAGGCAAACGTATTTGATACTCAACATTCGATCCCTGATTTCAATTGCACCACCAGTTTAGTACTACTGAACTACGATCATATTTTGACTTTTTATATTATTTCATAGATCAACTTAGATATGATGATTTCCTAAATTATACTTTCAATGTGTTCTGGTAATTGCCATTGAATCGTACAATATCACTTTCTTAGAAAAACCTTCAAAATCATCAAACTCCCTTGCCAGTCCAGCTGAACCGAAGCAGCGGAAGAGACTATATTGGTGAGTGTCATCGACAGTATCATCTGATACGAAGATGCTGAATATATTTATTCACTAATTTTGGTGAATCAATTCGCAGGCCACTTCTTAGCAGCTATCGCAAAGCGGAATATTAGGAACCGCTTGTGCCAATCTGAGGAACTTTTGATGGAAGAACGGAAATCATCTGCTGTACGAGAGACTACCACTTTCTTCCAGTACGTCTTCCAATTGATTACTGAATATGTATATACCAGTGACAATAATTCATAGCTTCATAAGATTGTGAGCAATAAAAATCAATTTCGAAAATATTCATTCGCTGTATCGCATAAATTTTCCATTTCCCAACACAGATTCCGAATACAAAAGAATAAAATTCAGAGGCCCTTATAAAAACGATTACTTTTTCCTTCCGAGTCACGTGACATGTGAAAAGGTTTTTTATTTGCAACACCTGCATGAAAAGTTTGATTCCGTTCGGACCGCTAAACCGATTTGGATGAAATTTGCAAGGCATACGGTTCTTATTCCGAGGCTGTGCCAATAAAGTTTTCAATCGTCGCTCGCTAACCACGTAACTTTCATGTTTCAATAAAAAAATACCGTGAGGAATATTACGATACAGATAATTAGTCACTGATTATCCGAAAATAGTGATTCAAAAACCGAAAGACGTTCAGAATGATATCCAAACGAGAAGAGTCGGTGCCTCCCCCGTGCTGCACCCCTTCCATGGTTAAAGACATGACATAATTTTCCCGCTCAAAATTAATCGTGAGCAAATATTACCATAATCTCGTGTGCTGAAAGATATTTAGGAAAACTTGTGCCAACTTTGTTACAATGTGTGTCTAATGGCATAAGGCCGTAAGCGCCAAAAACGCGATTTTGGTGGCAAAAGGTCGTATAATTTTTTTTTCACGCCATTCGCTCTGAAAACTGCCAAAACGTATATATCAATTGAAATTACGAGATCGAAAAATGTAAGTACAAAAGGTCGTAAGTTTGGCGGATACTTCGTTCTTTCATTACAATTTTTAAGGAAAAAATAAAAAACAACGTAAAGGCAAAACGTCGTAAGCGCCATTTTTTTTTCATGATCTTTAATGATTTTTCCAAGTAGTTGTAAAAACTCGTAAAACGCAAAGATAAATCGAAATCGACGTCGTCGCGAAAAATTCGATAAAAAAAATCGCAGTTAAAAGCAGAAGGTCGTATCCGCCCAACTTACGACCTTTTGCACTTGCATTTTTCGATCTCGTAATTTCAATTGATCTACACGTTTCGAACGTTTTCAAAACGATTGGCGCGAAAAAAAAATTATACGACTTTATGCCATTATAAACAGCAAAACGTCGTATAATGGCGCTTACGTCCTTATGTCATTAGACACGCCATATTATATATTCAGATTGGTACATTTGAACCAAGGCTTACAATCGTTGAACTGATATGTTATCTTGTTGAGTTGATGTTCCATTTCGATTCTCAATTCATGCTCTCTTGATAAACTATAGAAACATCTTATTTTGTATTCAACCTCGTTTTTTTTTTTTTTTTCATGAATCCGTAAGTAACAGGCAAGCCTAGAAACAGTACCTATATCGTCAATTTTGCCATTAGAACGCCACATGACTACGTAGTGGAAGCAATAATTTGTTAAACCGTAAACAGTTGAATGAATAAACAAATTACGCTCGGGCGACAAACGTGGCAAAAAGACTTTTCCACCCTAGGACCGAATAAGATCTTTTTCCGCCCGCTCGATACTATTTTGTTTCGTTTATCCTATGGTAATTGAATAGGAAGTAGACGAGACAAAGAGATAGAAGATCGAATCGAATATAGACCGAAGCTTGGTTTTTTCTTCTTCATCATTTCAAAATCAATTTCGAAATCAATCCACTGTCTATTCATCAATGAGTACCTTTTCAAATTCTTATTATATTCTTGAGATAAAACATTCACTGGTTACAATTATATATTTAAAACAATTAAAATTACGGTTTTGATACTATTTTGGCGAAATTTCAATCCTTCTCTCTACTGCACCTCACTCCGTGCCCGATCTCCTCCCTTTTCTACCCCATGCGCCACACCTGCTACCAGATGCACCTGTAAACAGAAATGACTGAATCAGTAATAGCTGCAGGTCGATGTTATCGATCAATAGTAAACAATCTTTGAGAAGAGATTCAGAGGTGCTTAAATTTGGTCTAAAACTATAATATTCCACAAAACAAAATTCATTCACGGCTTTTTGGGAACCTCAATGATGACGAAGTCTCCTCATTTTTGCTAAAAAATGCATTTTATTTCAGGATACCGCTGACACTGAGAACTAACTTTGAAAAATCAGTCAGTCAAAACGTATACTACCCACCTCTAGCGTGATGGAGTGGTTTTTGACATAGCCGCTCTCGACCTTGAGTACATCTTGCCAAGTCATAAACTGACGATATCCCCAGTTATTTTCCTTACTGGAGAATAATTTGTCAATTTCTGTAATATAATTGAATTTCTATATGATTTGGTTGAATTTCGATTAAACAGTTGAATCGAAAATGGAACATACTTCTGGTGAACGGCTCCGTCCCCTCCTTGTTTGACAACAGTCTGAGTTCAGCGGAGGCGTGGCAGCTCCAAGAAGCGGATTTGCTCTCGTCGTTACATTGCAAGAAAAATCCCAAATACTTCTGACCCGGTGTTTCGTCGTTACGCGGCTCGACCATAATCTTCCATGGAAGATCACTGACGTAACAAGGTGGCGATAATTGGCGGCCTTTCATTCTTGAAAAGCTCTTCACCGTGTAGCGAAAGGTCGCTTCTGACCTTGCCTCAGCTGAAAAAAGATTACATCACGTTTTACAGTCATATGTATACGTTAAATATTGTCGAGACTCACTTGTTTCTCTTTCGGTGCTGCCAATTTCTCCTCCGCTAGCTTCCTCCGCTTGGCATTCAATATTGCATTCAGAGTTCTGCTTTTTGCATTTTTTTTCTCTGCTCCCACACACGTCGTCGACTACAACGACTTTTACATCAGAAGCTGTAGCCTTGGCCTCAGATGCTTCTGCCGCCCTGCAGATTTCCAAGGCCTTCTGAAGATCAAGGTCGCTTGTCTTCAGCAGCCTTTCATGGAGTGCTTTATCCCGTATTCCGGCAACGAGTTGGTCTCTGATCATCCTCTCTTTCATGTTGCCGTACTCGCATGTCTCACTCAATTGCTCCAGACTAGTGAGAAAACTATCAAACGTCTCGCCGTCAGCTTGATATCGTTTCAGAAATTTCACCGATTCAGAGACAATATTTTTTTTCGGTGCGCAGTAGTTTTGAAATGCTTGAACAACTTTTTCTATGTCATCTTTTTCGGTACCGTCCAGATTGAAGGAATTGTACACTTCAACACCGTCTTCGCCCATGAAATTCAAGAGTAGGGCTACTTTAACTTCGCTTTTTTTCTCCTCGCTTTCTGAAGCTTTTATAAAAATGTCAAAATTTTGCTTAAATTTTCGCCAAATCTCACTCAGATCTCCGTGAAAACTTAGATTCTTCGGGGGCTTGCAGTACGATTCCATTTTTCGTAGGGTTTCAGTTTCTCGCGAATTCTTCGTCTTCGACTCCTCTCTATGTCGAACGGGCGCAACGAGTTTGGACACAATGGTTCGACCTCTGCTATACAGAACTCTGGCTTTGTTTACATCGCTCGTCGGACGTTATGTCTGATCACTGAAGACAGAGACTCACGGTGCGTTCATAGATTATACCGTAGTTTCTCGACAACGAAGCGTCGAATCGGTTTCCTTTAGCTATCTAGATCTATCTATACTATTTCAATTTATCGATTTCCTCGATTTTCTCTTCGAAATTTTTACACAGAAAAAAATCAAACAAAAAACTTTCATGTAATCTCAGGTCTAAATTTGTGAGGTACTCTGATTGTTTCTATATAACTTTCAACCATGGATAAACCATCGACTAGTGGAAGTACGCAGAGATTCGTATTAGTCTCAAGCGTGAGTATAGGATCATTTTTATACAACAAATCACCACGTGTCTTTGAAACCAGAAAAATTTACAAATCCTTGAATTATAATTCTCCTTGTCAGTGATTTTGTATACCCCCTTCCTACAATTTCTTCTTCTAATCAAACAGAGACTCAGTTAGAGTTTTTTGATTATACAGGGTGAATTTCCTTCGTGGCCGCATGAGGGAGGGGCGGAGCATCGGCCCCTCCCACATCTGGACGCGTAGAAAACCCACCCTGTATATATCATTGCGCTTGAAAAAACCTGGAATATTGAAAGAACTTATATTTTCCTTGCAAAATTTTCTCAGGATACTCCGCTGGCTACCAAAAAACCACTGGAACGAAACTTCGGCTTGGAGATCAACAAGAAGTTGCAGGTAATTTGATGATTTAAAATGGAAATTATAATACAATGCATCGTTCGTTCTGAATTATTATTATATGTTCGCTAGGAATGGAAGGACGCTAGACTAGAAAAGCAAATCAAAGAACGGGTCAAGATAGCAGAGGCTATTTACATGAAGATAGATGCGGTGAAAACTAAATTCGAAGAACATATGAGGATGAATGAATCGACCCGCAGAACGATTGCGGAATATGAGGCGGAGTTGAGCATGCTCGCTGATATCGAGATACAAATAACAGAAATCGGAACAGAACTAAGCATGCTGGAGCGTTTTTCGAGGAAGTTGAATTTCTAGCACATGGAGTAACCGTGGAAATAGAAACAGTAGTATTTTGCTCTCAGTATTCGAGTGAAAACAAATGGATCCACAAGATTACATCTCCTCTGAACAGTGGGAAACTGAAAAAATAAGGCGTCCTGGAAGTTACGTTTATCCAGAAAACATTCATAGATTTAAGAAAAATTGTTTCCAGATTTTTTTATTTTGAGATTGCAGAGCAACTAGAGTTTAGAATGAATGTTATCGATGAGACTGACAATGAGTAAAGTGGACAGAAATAAGTGATCCATTTTTATTTTTTCATTGACCATTTCTGTATCCAAATTTCTGCTAAAATGTATTGGATATCAGTAGGGCGGGTTTATCTTCTGAACAATCACCTTCGTTTTATTTGATACCATAAAAATTCGATGTGATAAATAATATAAATGATATTGTTGCTCAATTAGTTATAAGAAAAAGATATAACTTTGTTATGAAAATACATTTTACTAAATTTTCTAGTTTTCTTTTAAAAATAATTATGCATTCGAACCAAGGCTCTCAATTATTGAACTAATGTTCTATTGCCAAGCTGATGTCCTGCATTATAAACTTTATCCCAACAAGCTGTATTATAAACTATGATTATTTATTCACTGGACTTGAAAAAAATAAAAAATTCCGCTATTTTAAGTATAAGTATATTAGTGCTGAATTTGTGTATTATAGGAGTCAAGAAAAAAGTTTAAATCTACTGTAAGCAATTAAGGCGAGCATCTTCAACGCCAAGAACCTGCGAAATAAATGAATTATTCATCAATCGTTATTTTATATAAGTATCATTGTTTTGTTTTGTACGAGTCTTCAATATTCTACGTCATAAATAGACACAGTAACCTGTTGTTAAATAAATAAGTGAATAAATAAATATTTATTGCATAATAATCAATTATTGACTCTTAATCGACTCGGAAAAATGTTCGATAGAATTTCAAATTTGAATATGCTTCGATGTATGTACCGGAGTTCCCATTGGCTGATCCGCGATCGTCTCTTTTTTCCCGCGGTCACAAGTATCGAGGACTATCAAAGCGAACCCGCGCATCTCGCGTTTCAATTGTCTGTTTATTCTGATCCCTAAATCCATTAAAATCGTAAAAAAGAATATAACATATATTCGTCAATACTTCCTTCTATCAATCTTTTAATACTGTCAAGAAAAACTAAAAGACTTAAGATTCAAATAACCGAATATCCCACGGCGAACGCTGATTGGCTGTCGAAGCGTGATTCACCTGTTTACGGCAGTTGCAACAAGTTGGAACGCGACGGTTCGAGATTCACCATCCGCGTTCATCGTTCGAAGTTATTCATTGCCGGTAATCGAGTGTTGGATGAGAAAAACCAATTATGGATCAGCCATCTACGAGTTCAAATGAAAATAGACCCATGTCGAGCGTGAGTTGAATTATTATCTGTGATCCTAGTATAATTATCAAAGAATAGGTATATTTTTTTTGTGAAAAAATCCCAGAATTCCCGTCCGATGGACAGCAAATAATTCAATGAAAATTTACAAGTTTGAAAACAATTTGTTTTTTCAAATTCAAAATTCAATATATAAAGCAAACTTTTAGACAAAAAAATGGAGTGTCTTTTGAGTCAATTTTGGATCCTGATTTCGGAATACACGAAATTTAGTATCTCTTCCAACCACGTGTAGCCTGCCGCAGTCTCGCCCGGGCAAAACCAGAAGTCGAGGACAGCCGAAGGGGCTAAAATGCCACCGTCAAAGATTCGCAAAATTTCTAACGAGCAGAATCGTCAAAGTGAAAGCGCGCCGAGTTCCCAGGATCAGGATCTCGCCGAAGGCGTCGTTTCTCCTCAGCCGACTAACGACGATCCGCTAGCTAGCGATCAGCCAACCGTATTTTCGTCGCTCGTTGCAGCGCCCGATCCGAAGGAAACTAAAAAGCGAATCAAGCAGGCCCTAGTAAGACAGGAAAAGCTACGAAGGAAGCTGAAGACTTTGGAAGAAAACACAGAGGCGATGAACAAACAAATTCAAAACGAAGTCAGAGCACAGGAGGAACTGGGCGAGCAGTAAGTCTCAGGGCTTCTAAACGAACATCCGAACTCTAAATGACGCACTCTTTTGTTTCAACACAGGCAAACCATCTTCGCGAACTCCAAAACCCTGGTGAAAGATTGGCTCGTCAATGTGGAAAGCGAGTTGGCAGGCTTCAGACAGAGAGACGAGCGGCTGACTAAAACTTACGACGATTTTGTTCTCGGCTATCAGCAGCGCCGCAGGGATCTGACGGAACAGATCGAGGCAGAGAGTAGGCTTTCTGAGAAATTCTCATTTACCCTGAACGGAGCATAATTTTGTCAATTTTCTTCAGTTCCGAAGCACAGGGTGCTCGCAGATCGCTTGGAATCGAAGAAGAAGGAGGTTTCGTCGATGGTAGCTAAGACGGAACAACTCGAGACCGAAGCGACGAAACTTACTCTGATCAGAGTCGGGGTTGAGAACGAAAAGAAGAAGCGCGATGCGGTGCTTGACAGGAATCGACAACGGTTCGGCGAAGAGATTAGGGAGATCGATCACGCCGTAGAAAACATTGAGGCAGAATTGAACATCGTACGAGAAAACGACATGAAATTGAAATCGGTGGGTGTTGAGCCTGCGAATTGTGTCAAGTCGAGGCATTGAATAACGATTTTACCGTTTCAGCAAGCCGATGAAGATTCTCAAAGGCAATCGGAGCTCTTGTCGAAGTGTGAAGCCCTGCGAGTTTCTAAAGGACAGAGACGAGAGCATTTTGAAGATCTGAAAAGCAGCATCAGGGACTCCGAGGAAAGACAAGCTGATACGAGAACCAAAATCGAAGAATTGAAGGCTGAGAATCTGGCAATAATCTCAGAACGAGACGTGGAACACGCTGATTACAGGTATATTCGTCTCCGAGCCTAGAAGCATCGGATTTGGTTTGACTAAAGCGAATTATAAAATTGCAGAAAGCAGATGGAGGAGCTGAAAGCGAAATACGCAGAGACATCGAAGAAACTTAGCGATACGAAGTCCGGTTGCGAGGTGCTGAGCGACTCCGTCGCAGAAAGTGTCAATGATATTGAGAAACTGGAGAAAATCTGTGACAGCAAAGACCACGAGGTCCGGATGCTTATATTCTGTAATCCACTTTTTTTTGGGTCTCATCTTGACGCGACGTATTTTGTTTCAGATACAGAAACTCAGAGACGAGCTCAGGGACGTTTTGGACTTGAATAAGGATTTGTCTGCGGAATCTGGGAGCCTGAAGGAGTCGTTGGCCGATGTGAATAGACAGATCGCTCAGGAGAAGGCAGACTTCGAGACTCTTCATTCTGAGGATAACAGCGATCTGCTAGATATTGAGATTCGGGAAGAGCTGGCCGACCTCGGGCGGCAATGCGAAGAGAAGGAAGTCCTTCTGTCCAAACTCCACGGCGAAATGGAGGCAGAAAGTCTGAAGTCTTCTAGAGAAACGGCAAAGTTAGACGAGGAGATCGCGAATCTTAACAAGCAGCTTGACGAATTACAGAAATCCAAGGAAGACCATAAGCGGGATATGAGGAAACTCGACTCCGAGCTTGACAAGAAATTACATGTAACTAGAATAAATATGCCTGTTCTCCTTCATCCCGAATTACACATATATTTTTTATCAGGAATCGACACAAACATCGGCGCAGTGTCTGAAGGCAGGACACGAGGAGCAGCTGAACCAACAGGCCAAGAAGCTTGAAACCCTCCGCGAGGAGATATCGGCTGTGAAAGCTGAGCATCAACAGGAGAATAAAAAGCTGACCAAATCGATCAACAAAATGGGCGCAGAGCGCAAGGCAAAACTGGAAGAATCGAAGTCCGAGATCTCAGATCTTGAGAAAAAAATATCAGCGGCTGAAAAAATTCGAGATGATCTCAAAAAGCGTTCGAAGGAGGCTCGAATTCCTAGCAAGCCTGAAAGCAACGCTGCGCCAATGACTGCGCGTCAGATTTCACTCATGAGTGTGTGTTACGCACAGAATAAGGTGTGACGGCGAGGAATCTTATAATAGTTTCTCTCCGGTACGATGAGTTAACTCGTCAATTTTTCACGTTGTAGACACCGCCCGCTACGTCGACTCCTGAGCATAGCCCGAAAGGAGCGGGTCTTGGTCTACGGGACATTTTTGGCTTTGGGGGATCGTCGGATGAGAGTAGCATCCACTCTGCGTCCCTGGTGAATATGATTCGATTTCGATTGAATTATCGTTCATCTACTGGCAATACTGATTACTAATTTGAGATTTTGGTATTTAGTTCGAAGATGCTCGTCGCGACTATGGAAAGTACAATGAAGGCAACAAAACAGACGCTGCTAAATTGAGCCAGACGAAACAACCACCGAAAAAATAATCAGAGAATCAACGGTATTTGAGATTTTACTCTGAATATAACATAGTTGCAAGAAAATAGTAACAAGTTGCTTAATTTTAGTGTTGAAACTAATTTCTAATTTTCTGTTCATAGATCGCAGAGTAATTCAACTCCACAAAAAATGCTATCAAAACAGATTGAATTGATAGTCGAAAATTAATAATGGCGATCAACTTGATTAAATCGTTAATCATTATAACGGACTAAAATTAAAATTAAACCAATGTTTAATTGTATTATAAATCAAAAAAATTATTTTTACTGAGTTTTTCATTCATAATAAGAAATTATTCATTAGAATTATTCTTTCAAACTTAGATAATTAAAAAAGAATTTTTTTTTCAGAACATATAAATTATTCTGAAAATGATAACATATTTTTTATTTTTTCCATTATACATATCAAAATTCATGTTCTTTAAATAATAAATAAGACAATCTTAATTATTCAGACAATAAACTTAATAATATTGTTATTATATTACATAATAAGATCTGTTGTTGGAATAGTTCTAAAAATAAAGAAAAAGAACAAAATTCTAATGTATTTTTCATATAAATAAATATAATAACGATATAATTGACTTGAATTTATTCCATTCCTTTCGTATTTATTATTGAATAATTTAGTACAAAATTAATAATTAATAAAATTATGATACGTAAATCGAGCCGATCGGTTGTCTGTAGATAAAACAGTATTCTGCTAAAGTCATCTGTTCAAAACTGGAAGAAAAACAAAACACAGAGACTAGTTCGAGTACAGGCTGATGTATACAGCACAGCCTGTTATCGCGTTCATTCATACTTCCTGAGTTACTTTCTCGGTGTCAGATAACATCTTCGACTATCGCATAAATAGTCGCGGTGTACTTTCCGCAGTTAAAAACGAAACTCGAATAATAGGTGCTAAGAGAAGTTGATAATTCAGAATAGGGGCAGAAAATAGACATTCTGGTGTCTCTCGGGTCGCGATTTTGACTCAGTTATAAAACTCCGCAGTATCCTGTCAATATTCAGGGAAGTCCCCAGCTGACTGACCGCTGACAGTAATTTGTTTATTAGCCGAAAAAATATGCTTTATAACCTCAAAAGAAAATAATAAGTTCCGTAAATTCGATCCAAAGAGCGAATTAAGTCGATCTTCGTACCATACTTTCTTCACACGACGTTCGCCACGCGTCTACGAGTCAAGTGTGACGCGAGATAATTTTATAAACTTATAATAAGGACAAGCGTCAACAGGATCGGCCAACCTCTACACCCACCATGGAGGTAAGATTCGATAAACTTTATATTCCGCTTTGCCACGGTATGAATACGGTCAGTATCAGTCACAACAGTGTCTTTCTAACCAACAAACGAAAATTTTTACGAATATAAAGTCTCAAGCTTGATATCCTCGTGTTATAAAAATGTACCGTAAAATTTGAGGCGAAGAAGCGACTCTACATTTTGAAAAAGTACCATCGTTACATCCTTGGTAAACGGGGGCAAAGATGGAAGGAATTAGAGGCTTCGACGTCGACCAAGATCCAAATACCCTCGTTGAACGATCAGGCGGAGACTATCGTCATCACGGGGACTCAGGAGAGAATAAGAAAGGCTGAAAATGAACTGAGACTAATTTGCGAAGAAATGGTGAGTTTTCAGACCCTGTACGGAGTCGGTCCTCGACGATGGATTCATTTTCTTCATTCCGTCTCCAACTTAGGATGCTAGGGTGACACTGAAATGTTTTGTTGAGAAAAAATATCGCTACAGAGTGCTAGGCGCTAAGGGATGCAACGTTCAGGCTATCAGAGAGAAATTCAAGGTGCACATCCAATTTCCAGGCCGTTCAGATGGTGATTTTATTCATTTTCATTCGTCATGATGCTCGCAGAACTGATTTTGTGGAACGTAGCAAAGTTTTTTTGTTTTTATTTTTGCAAAATACCTCTAGACTTTATTCTTTCTATAAAACTTTGCTCCGTTGTACTTTCAACACGATCTTTTCGAACCGTCCAGCGTCTAACGAAGCGGTTTTATCTCCGTCCGCAGAAGACAGCGAGGAAATGGAAGCCTCTGACCTTACGCCAACTCTTGACGAGGTAGAAATCAGCGGAATCCGAGAGAATGCGGAAGCTGCTAAAGAAGCGCTGTTAAATCTTGTACCGATTACTATTCAGGTACGGCGACGGAGTTCATCCAGGGTCAATTTGACCATATATTTGAATAATACGAGCTTTTTATACCCAAAAGCTGGAGAGATGTTCATTCTTCCACAGTTTCAAGCCCCGAATCATCAAGTTCAGCCTCCTAAATGAATATAATTTTTCAAAGACACAGTCCAAACAATTTTTTTATGAATGTACTACTCAAGAATATCGTTCTAAATACTGAGGATTGAAAAAGTTATGAATTCTTGAATGGAAAAGTTTTTTTTATCAATTGTTAAGGTCGAGGTTCCTCACAATCTGCATTATTTATTGATTGGTCGAGGAGGATGCGAGGTGAGAGAGCTAAAGGAAAAGTATAACGTGAATATTTTGATGTCACGACCCGATGAAGAATTAGATTACGTCAAGGTACTGGAATTTCTCTCGTCGTATCGGCTCTTGGAATTGATAGAATATTCATAATACCGTGACCATTGCAGATTATTGGAACACGAAAGTGCGTCGAAGAGGCGAAGAAAGGAATTCTAGAAAAATGCGAGATTCTGAAGGCTGAGTTACAGAATAAAGCGCTAAAGTCTTTCGAACTAAAGGTGAGTCTTTTCCTTCAATCGTTCGATCCGATCCCTCATTCGTTTTCATTTCAAGGTCGAAGTAGATTCCGAATACTTTCCCGCTATCGTCGGCCGCGACGGTGTCGTAATTAAGAAAATCATATCCGATCACGACGTTACGATAAGCTTTCCGAGAGTCGGGGACCTGGAAGAGAATATTATCACCGTTACTGGATATGAGAAAAATACAAAAAATGCTCGGGACGATATTATAAAGCTGATCAGCGAACTTGTGAGTTTCTGTAACTCGTCTTACAAATTTAAATTCTGTCTCTTAATTAACTTCATGAGATTGTGACACTATTTTCAGAAACCAAAAGTTAACGTTGTATTCGGTCAATTTATGCCCGTGACCCAAGACAAGCCTTTGGTAAGTTCGTCAGAAAGCACTAGCTCATCCACTCAGGAGACCGACACCAGCTGCGAACGGACTAATATTCAGGAAGAGGCCGAGGAACTTCTTTTGAACGGAGAATTCGAGAGCGGAGACGAAGACGATTCTGAATCTGAAGATTCGGAGGAATCGGAAAAAGAAGAACAAGTGGTGGAAAAAAAAGATGAAGTACCATCGGAGATCGACGAGCTCTATAAAAAGTATATATAAACACGATACGCTGTTTCTTGCCCGGTACATAGGCCATAATCGATGATATTTTGCTTCCGATAGTTTCAACGCCTCCTGGAGCAGCCAATTTGATCTGTGCAAGTCAATGTCCCTGATAAGAGAGCATGCTGAGAGAATGATGAGAGAGCATGCGCTCGTTACGGAGGAATTGAGGTCTAGAGAGGATAGCCAGAAGCGGTTGACAGAAATGTTTACCGAATTGACTTCGAAACAGAATAAGGAAATTTTAGACCTGAGGAAACGATTGAATGACGAAGGTACCATCTAAAATTTGTCTATTGTGATTGTTCGATAACTATCCGTCCAATTTGCAGCCTCATTGCACGAAACATGGAGAAATGAGCGCACTAGGCTCATGCTTGAAGTTGAAAATGAAAGAACAGAATCTAAGAGAATCATTGATGATAATGAACAGAAGTACATCAAAGAAAAGAAAACATTGTCGGACACTATAGAAGATCTTGAGAAAAAATTTAACGCTGAACGTGAAGAGAGATCCAAATTGATAGAGGTGGGTGTTAATTGATGATAAAGTGTAAACGAAAATACTTCTCCGCCGAATTTACTGTCTGGTTTTTTTTTTTACAGGAGAATGATAAAATTTTGAAAATTCACAATACACTAATCGCTGAGACGCGTGAGCTAGAAGAGTCTCATGAGCTCACGAAGATGAATTGGGAATCTAGCGTAGCAGGGTTCGAAGAAAAAGAAAAAAGTCTTACTAATGAACTGAATGAATTGAAGAACGCGCAGGCTCGAACGCTAAAAAATGAAAACCTCAAGTTCGAATTTTACAGGTAAAACTATAATTGTAGACGTTAGTTACTCACTTCGCACAAAACACACTGAATTCGAATTTACAGTAAGCAGCTGAATGACTTGAAGCTTCAATACGACAACACAATCGGTAGCCTGAACCAGTTGGTCTCCTGTAACGAAGAACTAGTCAAAGACGGAGCCGCCAAAGATGAGAAATTGAATGCGCTCAACAGTCTCTTGCAGCAAAAGGATGACAAGGTTCGATATATTTTTTTTTATCTGAACCCGTATTGAAAAACTGTTTGATTAATTAAATTTCGTTTCAGCTACGAATAATGGAGACGAATGCATGTGCCCAGACGACGCAGTGTGAGGAATTATTATCGACTATCGAGAGCCTGAAGAATGATCTTGTTATCAAAGAGGAAGAAATCTGTGCGATCGAAACGGAGTTTAACAGTTATAAAGCGAACGTGAATGACCATGTTTTGCGAGAAATGGCGGTCCATGAAGCAAAGTTTGAGAGGATAAGATATAATATCTGTGATCTGAAAGAGAAACTAGCCGAAATAACGAATGATATCATAAACGCGTCTGCAGCTGATATCTGCGGGATGTTGAACGGGTTCAATAATACGAATAATATACAATCAGGTGAAACAAGTTCGCTGTTTAAACGTAGCTGAATTATTCTGTTCAATGGGATTCTATTTTCTGTTTAACATTACTTTTTTCGTTTCGAAGATAATCCTGATGACTGCAAGTCATCGTGGCTGCGGAGGGAGTGATTCAACTCTGGTTTTGTGTTCCCAGGTGAAAATGATTCTGCCGAGGTTTTGCGAATATTTTAGAAAGAATTCGGACTTAATGGTATTATTATTGTTTTTCATAAAAGAAAAACATACAAAATAATAATACAATTCCGCATGAAAAAGTAAAATTATTTTTCAAAAGTTCGAATATCCCTAAAAATTCGTGTCAGTAAATTTTTTCACCAGAGAAAATATTAAAAATACAGTATATAAAACATAATTCATTGAATTAGCTTTAAAAAATAAGTATTAAGATTTGTAATTTTTTATATATCCTTTCCCAATTTCATTCTGTGTCTAATTTTGTAAAACATTAGCGTTTGAACAATTTATCATATTTCTGAAGCCTCTTTGATAACAAATACGATTTCAGATCGAGATTATGGGACCGATACTTTTAGCATGTGTATTCGTTCTAGTTAATTTGATAAAAGTAATAATTCAGCTTCCATATTTTTTTGCAATTTTATTCCGAACGTTTCTCGAGTTTTAAGGATACGAAAATTGAAGATAAATCGTTTGTACAGTATAATCCTGATAATTATATTAAATTTCTATGATTCTTCCTATGTTTGATAATTACTTTTATATTATCTTTGACAAAGATTTGATTCAATTATTGGTATTTTACTGATCATTCAGAGAATAGTTAGGACGTGCTTTTATGTATTCTATTTACTCTGTACGTAATACAGGGCAAAAGTACGTGACTACATCTATTTGGCCTAATCTTGATTTTATTTTGTACAATATATTATTTATAACAGTATACATATAAATCTATAAAACTAACGTATCCAACTATATTTTTTTTGTTCAAATTTAGTATTCGATGGAAACTTTTTCCTCTAAAATATGTAGTCTTTACAATAGTACCTAGGATATTCGTATAATATTAGATTTTCATATCTATCTCTATAAAGCTCTGTAATATGAACATTTTGGTCCATCACCAACCTGACAGCATTTTTGCAATAGCAGTTTTTCTGTCAAGTGTCTAAAATTAAGATACAACTATATTTAATATTGTCTCTTTTCCTACATATCGGTCTCAGGGCAAAAATATATTTCCAACATCCAAGGTACTGAAAGACACTGGAGAAAATTAAACTTCATTATCAGAGACCAATTTGTGGAAAAAAGAGCGCGTATTGTTAAATAGGGGAGGAGGAAGAATCCCATTTCATAGAGCGTTCGATAGCCATCTTCCACTTTGAATATCGAAGGTCTCTCTCTGTAATGTAAAATTATGTAATTAAACAATTACATAAAAAACTGTACTCCGTTTGACGTATACTAATCTCCGTACCATCGTCTGATATTTGCGGTGCAAACTTGATAATCTCGTCTGCGGTGACGTCGTTGATATCCAAAAGTCCAATTCCAACACCGGCTAATATCGCCGCACCTAACGCAGTGGTCTCAACCATGCTTGGCCTCACTGTTGAATAAACAGATCGTTCAAGTCTATAAATTATACGACGGTACAGAGAATTATTCGGGGAACATTCGCGATCCTCACCGACGGTAACGCCAGTTAAATCTGCCTGCAACTGCATCAGAAGATTATTGGCAGTCATTCCACCGTCGACTTGCAATTCTGACAGACTAGTCCCCGAGTCTTTGACCATCGCCTCCAGAATATCTCTGGTCTGGAAACAAACCGCTTCCAGGGCAGCCCTGATGATGTGATACTGCTGCGTGTCTTCCGTGATGCCACAAATCACTCTGATCGTGAACGAAGAAACATATTCGAGTTAGAAACGTTATCTCGGTCATAAAGAAAAGATAACGAATCTTCTCCCGTACCCGCGGGCATCCTGCTGCCAGTAAGGTGCGTAGAGCCCGGAAAAAGCTGGAACGAAGTAGACGTCGCCCGAGCAACGTACTCGCTCTGCTAAATCCTGGCTCTCGGTAACGTTCGCCATTAGCTGCATGTTATCTCGGAGCCAAGAGAGCGCGGCTCCGGCTACAGCTACCGATCCTTCCAGCGCGTAGACTACAGACGAACGTCCCAGCTTGTAAGCAACTGTGGTGATCAGGCCTTGAGACGAATCGACTTTCTGAAAACGGAAGGAGACCTCTGAGCGATTCTTGTTTCCTTCGTTTCTCATATCCTCACCATGCTTCCGGTGTTGTAGAGCAAGAAACACCCTGTGCCATAGGTCGCCTTGGCTTGGCCGGGTCTCAGGCAGAGTTGACCTATCAAGGCTCCTTGCTGATCGCCGACGCACTGCGGAAAACGGGATCGTTGATATTTTTGATGGAAAAATTCGTTGGATCATCGCCGCCGATCGTGATACTTACACCCGAAATAGGTACTCCGCTTATGACTTCTGGATACGAGATATGGCCGTATACTTCGGAACAGGATCTTATTTCCGGAAGAATGTCCGCGGGAATTCCAAAAAAGCGACAAAGCAACGGATCCCACTTCAACGTCTCAATGTTCATCAACATTGTACGAGACGCGTTTGAGACGTCGGTGATGTGAAGCTTCCCTTGGGTCAGATTCTGCAACGATATCCATAATTGTTAGAAACTATAGAAACGCTAACGAGGACTTTTCTAGCCAATCAGTTCTCAATTCATCTTTCAAAATCAATTTTTGAAACAATGACAACTGTAAGCTTCTCAAAATGAGGAGGAACCGACCCAAATAAGCCAGGTGTCGACGGTTCCAAAGGCACACCTCCCTGCCTCGACGGCTTGTTTTACTTTTGGAACATTGTCCATTAGCCATCGAATTTTCAAAGCGCTAAAGTACGGAGATATCGGAAGTCCGCACAGGGGTTTCAGGTAGTTTTTATTCCTCGTATTGTTCGGAACGTTGTCCAAAAGATTTTCTATCGTCGACGTCGTTCTCATGTCCAGCCAAACTGCGGATACGATAAAATGATTTGAATTTATATCCCAGATTATCAACCGCTACGCTGTTATCCATACCAATCGCATTGTGCAGAGGCTCTCCGGTCTCCTTGTCCCAAACCAGAGTAGTTTCTCGCTGATTAGTGATACCGACGGCCTTGATGTCCACCTTGTCTATATCAATCGCCTCTAGCTTCTCTATCGTCTTTACGATACACTCGTGAACAGCCTTCAGTATCTCCTTCGGATCCTGTTCCACCCATCCCTCCTGGGGGTATATATTCTTTATCGCGATCTGGTGGGACGCGACGACTTCCCTCCGCCTGACGCTAAACACCTTAGAAATTAAAAAAAAATTTCATACTTTTCTACAAAAATTGTTGAAAACCGAGACGCAGTCTGGTTTTTATCGACTCTAAAATTAATCGTGGTGTTGTTACTTACTAAAAATCTAGCGCTGCTGGTTCCCTCGTCTATAGCGCCGACTAGAGGACCGAACCTCCCTGTACTTTGAGGCATTTTATTTGAAAACTGTTTTGTATCGCGACGTGGAGGAAAAAAAAATTAAACAAATTAACGCAGCTTGTCAAACGCGACCTATGATCGCCCTTGGTTATGTAATTAGGGTCATAATGCAATATTTTATCTAAATAACATCGATAAATATACGAGCATTATCAGAAACCTGTCAACATTCCTTTACGTTCTTGTTGTTATTATCATACGGACGACCGGTTACCTTCGATAGTCGTAATAAAATTCGTGAATTAAATATCGGATAGACGATAGACTATCCCTGTGTGTGTGCATTGTTTATTTACCCTTAGTTTCCATACACGCGTTACCGCGTTAGCGCGTGAAGCCAATCAGAAGTGTTGCCCCACGCTGCTGATTGGCTTGACACGCTATCGCGGTAACGCGTATATGGAAACTATGAATGCGTCATGACGATCTACATGATGCGACATCGAGCCATAGATCAGTGAGTGCGAGAGAGATGGGACTTCCGGAATCAGGGGGGGAGAGAGAGGACAACGTGTGCAACATCGCCTTTTGACATCGTGGAAGTTTCAAAAGAAACACACGTGGCAGTTTCCGACCACGATTTATGAACTTTGAAATTTGAGACATAAATACGATTTAATTTATGAAGAAAATATTATTTTGAACGTAGAAATATTTTTAAGATTTCAGTCTCATCATTCACGATTTTTAATTAAACCGTGGAGAAAAATAATCTGCAACAATGCGGCGACGTGAGGTTCGATACGTGTCGACACGATTGCAAATGGCGCCAGTTTTGAATGCAACATATCCTCGAATTCATTAACTGAATTTGATCATTTGACTGTGAAGACTGTAAATAAAGATTACAATTAGAATTATTATCGTGTTCTTTCTTTATTCGATAATACAATATTACAGGCCTACATTAGATTATATATACATCTTTGTGTGAATAAAGTACATTTTTATACTCCTAAAAATACATCGCGCTGACACACCGATATTCGAGATTCCCGCGCTTAATTCAAAACTTGAAATTCTACAAAATTGATGTATCCTCTTATGTAACGAGATAAAATTATTATTTGAATAGCTTAAGCAATAATACTGTCACAATGATACTTGTAATCTAAATGTTAACGAATAAAAGCCTCTTAAAATTAAAAAAAAAAGCGTCATCTAACGAATCGATGACGAAGTCTGACGTTGTCGTTGATGCACCAGATGTCGACACTCCGGTATTAAAATTTCGGTCCGTTGCGTGCGTCTATGATATTCTCATAGCCTCTTCGGGCGAAGAACATTTGTCTCATTTCACTCTGCGTTACCGGTAAGGAGTGTTGTACATTTATAGTAGTTCCCCACCGTTCGTCGGAGTATTTGAGATACACATTTGAATCCCCTGGTTCCCTCGTAGCATATCGAAATTAGATAATCCAAAAAGAAAAAAAAATTAGGTGATAATTTTTTTCTCCTATTTCCGTAAATCGTTTCAGGTGGATTGATGGTAAACTGGCGGCGTAATAGAGATTTATTACCTGGTGGGATTTCTTTATTACGGTAGAGTAAGTATTTTATTTTTATTCATTTATCTTCTTTTCTTTTTTTTTTTTTACTATCATTTTTATCTTTCTATTCCAACGTATGCGATGAGAATATATTTTCGGAAATAGAGTGTAAAAAAATATTGACGATATAACCGGAATCGTTGTCGGTTCATTACGCGAGACTTCAACGACTTATATTAATTTCCAATTCATTTAAATAAACTCTGATGAAAATTGAAGCGGTAATCAATTCGAGTTTACTACAAGATCTCGGTTCCTTCGAGGTTAGCAATCTCGTGACGTGTCAAGTGAGCACTCCATTCCATATGGTGGTCACTGGCTCCACTACTGGTCATTGACATGCTGGCATTCAATGGAATTCCATTTAAATGGCCTTTCGGTCTTTCAAGATCTCCAATGGCCACTGTGCCACTACACCACGTTTCCCCGTTATTCTTTCAATCCGTTAACAATTACACTTATCCACCCCACTACACGCCCGTACCTTTTTCCAGATCAAAAATTGATTTTAACTTTTCTTCCCGATTTTTTTTTCTCTCTCTCTCTCTCTCTCTCTCTCTCTCTCTCTCACATCGTCTTTTTTATTTTAAGGTCAAAATTTTCAACAAAATCACATACATTCGGGGTGTGTCATATTTTTTTAAAATTTATTTTCAATTTTCTCTCTCTCTCTCTCTCTCCCTTTCACTCGATCTACTTTCCTTTTTTTTTTTTAATTTTTTTATCATCTTTATCAACATCCTTTAATTATCGGTCGGTCGTTTCAACGCGATAACGAATTAAACGTAGAATATAAATTTTAATGTTGATTAATTATTGCATAGAATATCAAATAATAATAATAATGATAATAATTCGATGGACATCGTTGTTTTTTGTTTTTTTTTTAATATTATATTCAGAGTTTATTGAGAAAGAAAAGATTGAATGATAAATTAGGACACATTTTGGAGTAGGTTTGTATTTATTTGTTACTTTTGCACAGTGCTACTGTAAGGACTTGGCACGAAATAGGACAACCCAAAAATGCAGCAGCAATCAGTAATGGAAGAGGGAACGGCCTATGAGCCACCCACATACAGCTATGACGAGACCTTTCCGGTACTTCCCGAATCGGCGAGCCCCATCTCCAGCAGCCCAAACCCCTTGTCGATCAAGAATAACAGCATGCGTGTCGGTTGTACCCAGGTCACGCAGGTAGATAGACCCTGTTTCGATTCTGTTCAGTTGTTCCTTTCTATCATTCATTCGCTACGTTTTGGCTCTCAGGTGTTCCACGTTCCCGTCGAAGAACGTAAATTCGATCACAGCGATAAATTTGGCGAAGGTGAATCGGTGAGAACTTGTCTCGCTATCATGAAGGAGAGCGGAGCTCACATCGAAATATCGTCGTCCAAAGATCAGTCTTTGACCTTTCTAGTCACTGGCAAAAGAAACGAGGTCCTCGAAGCTAGGCGTCGTATCCTTACGACGTTCCAGACTCAGGTATAACCGAATGCAGATACATACCTGTGTTTTGTTCATTTATTTTTTCATACGAGGACTCTTGCTTGCTTCGGAGTCTTTCGTGTTGTGTAAAAGGAAAATATTTATCAACATGTACCTGGAAATGAGTTTGTTTGTTTTAAAGTTTCTTTACACAGCCGTTTTAGATCGTTATTTTGCAACGTTGGCTTATTTTTGCTCGATTCCAGGCAAACAAGCAAGTTAACATTCCCAAAGAACATCATCGGTGGATCCTTGGCAAGCTGGGACAGAGATTGAAGGATTTGGAGAAGACTACAGCTACCAAGATTCAGATACCGTCCGTCAGCGATCAGTCTGATATCATCACAATCGTCGGTACCAAGGAAGGAATCGAAAAGGCCGAACATGAGATCAAAGTCATTTCTGACGAACAGGTACTCTTCGAGTTTTCACAAAATTTGAAGAAAACAAAGATAGAAACACTCGCAATGGAAAATATTTCTTCAATTTACAGTCGAGAAAAGCGTTCGAGAGGGTCAACGTGCCGAAGATGTATCATCCCTTCATCTACGGTCCCCACAATGAAAATCTCACCGCGATGATAGCAGAGACCGGAGCACGAATCAACATTCCTCCGCCATCGGTCCAAAAAGACGAAATAACGATCGCCGGAGAGAAAGAAGGCGTTTTGGCTGCCAAAGAGAAGATTGAAACGATTTTCAAAGACATGGTGCGAGCCTTTGGACCTCTGAAAATCAATTCCTGAACGAATCGGTCACTTCGGTCACTTTCTAAACGCAAAACATATTTTCAGGCTTCGAGATGCACCACGGTTTCCGTCGAGGTGCCAAAATCTCAGCACAAGTACGTGATCGGTCCCCGTGGAAATACCATCGCCGAAATTCTCCAGATTACCGGGGTCAGCGTAGAAATGCCGTCTTCCGATTCCACCACCGGAACCATCACCCTTCGCGGACCACAGGAGAAGCTTGGACTCGGTGAGCGGCGATAACGAGACGAAGATTGTGTCTCATCTTCGAATCACATGATCCAATTGGGTTTTATTTTCGATCGCTTTGCAGCCCTGCAGAAAGTCTACGAGAAGGCCAACAGCGTTCGCAGCTCCGCGGTAGCGGCTCCCACTTGGATCCACAAGTACATTATCGGTCGGAAGGGTGCCAACATCAAAAAGATCACTCAGGACTTGGCCAACGTTCACGTAGAATTTACAGACGCCGAAGACAAGATCAAAATCGAAGGACCCCCAGAGGAGGTGGAAAAGGTTCAGACCGAACTGCAGAACATGGTCACCGACCTGATTGACAAACTCACGTTCACCGAGCTCAACGTTGATCCTAAATTCTACAAGCACATTATTGGAAAGAACGGAACCAACGGTAAATTGAAACCTGAATTCGCGTTATTTCTGGATTCTGAGCGATGATTTATTTTCCAGTGAACCGTCTGAACGAGGAGACCGGAGTCGTGATCAACATATCCGAGAACGACGGAAAGAACCTTATTCGTATCGAGGGAAATCACGTCGGTGTAGAAAAAGCGAAGAAGGTATGCAGTCTCTGAGAAATTATTCTCTCATCGATGTTCATTCGTGTATTTGGATTTTCAGGAACTCTTGGAGATGGTTGAGAAGCTAGAAAACGAGAAGGAGAAGGACGTGATAATCGATCACCGCTACTATCGCAGCATCATCGGGAGCAAAGGAGACAACATCAAAGAGATTAGAGAAAAGTTCAATCAAGTGCAGATAACCATTCCTGGACCTGGTAAAAATTCCAACAGACTTTATTCTCCTTCCAAGATCGTAAAACGAAACCGTGTATTCATTTCAGGCGAAAAACGCGACGTGGTCACGATCCGAGGACCCAAGGAAGACGTGGATAGATGCCACAAGCATCTTGTGAAGCTAGTCAAGGAGCTGAACGAGAACAGCTTCGTCCTCGAGGTTCCGATATTCAAACAGTTCCACAAGTTTGTTATCGGCAAAGGTGGTGCGAACATCCGCAAGGTTTGTAATTCCCCGGGATTAATTCTGTATTCTAAACACTCAACTCTGCTAATTCCCTGCTTTGCTTTACGTGTTCACCGATTAGATTCGAGAGGAAACTCACACGAAGATCGACCTACCAGCCGAGGGAGAGAAGAGCGACGTTATCACGATAACTGGAAAGAAGGAAAACGTGGAAGAAGCAAAGGAGAAGATTCAAAAGATCCAAAACGAATTGGTGGGTGATTGAAACGAGATTCTGTCAATCTTGAACATCAATGATTTGACCCTTTTTCTTCTTTCAGGCCAACATCGTCACGGATGAGATAACAATTCCACCCAAATTTTACAATTCGCTGATCGGAACAGGGGGAAAATTGATTCACTCAATTATGGAAGACTGCGGGGGTGTCGCTATAAAGTTCCCATCGGTCGAGAGCCAGAGCGACAAGGTCAGCATCAGAGGGCCGAAAGACGACGTGGAAAAGGCGAAGCAACAGCTTCTCGAATTATCCAACGAGAAGTTGCTGTCCAGTTTCTCCGCCGAGGTTCGGGCCAAGCCCCAACATCACAAGTTCCTCATCGGAAAGAGCGGAGCCAATATCAAAAAGGTTTCTAACGTTCCTCCGGAAACCAACGCGATTGACAGCCGGTATTTAATTTCGTGCTCTCCCTCTTCTCCTCAGATCAGGGAATCCACCGGAGCCAGAATAATATTCCCAACTGACAAAGACGAGGACAAGGAAGTCATAACGATCATCGGAAAGCAAGAATCCGTCGACAAGGCTAAAGCGGAGCTCGAAGCTACTATCAAAGAAATTGTGGGTTTACAGCGTCGACTTTGATTCTGGGATCCAATGTTCACAGGACATTCATGAAATCATTTTTACAGGACAATATCACCGAGAGTGAAATCAGCATCGAACCAAAGCATCACAGACACTTTGTGGCCCGCAGAGGCGAAGTTCTTCACCGAATCGCAGAGGAATGCGGAGGAGTCCAGATCTCCTTTCCTCGTGCCGGCGTCGACAGCGATCGCGTCGTGATCAAGGGAGCCCTCGAGTGTATCAAAGCTGCCAAACAACGCATGCTCGAAATCGTTCACGACTTGGTAAGACATTGAATATTAGGAAATTCGACGATCTTCGGACAGGATTTACACCTCCCCTCTTCCCACAGGAATCTATGGTCACCATTGAATGCATAATTCCCCAAAGACATCACCGCACAGTCATGGGCGCCAGGGGCTGCAAGGTGCAAGGAATCACCGCCGAATTCGACGTCCAAATAAAATTCCCTGATCGCGTTGTGCAGGGTGAATAATATTATCCCTTTCGCCGTCGGTTTTCGTGTAGCACCGATTAAAACAACTTTGCCATCGTTTTTTTTCAGAGGAACAGCGACCCGAGGAGCAAGTTAACGGCGACGAAGTTGAGACCGTTCCAGAAGCTGTACCAGCCTGCGATATCATTCGAATTACAGGACAGCCAGATCTTGCCGCGGGAGCTAAAGAAGCTCTGCTCAGTCTCGTGCCGATTACTATCGAGGTTTGTGCGAAGAATCTCTCCATCGACGGAGTCGGAATGTTCCATGATTATTGACCGTTTCGTATTTTGTCAAGGTCGATGTTCCGTTCGAACTCCATCGTTCGATAATCGGACAGCGAGGACGAGAGGTCAAGGAGCTAATGGAAAAATATGACGTACATATCATGCTGTCGCCAGCGGAACAGAAGCTAGATTACATCAAGGTACGAGTTTCCCGTCGTTTGAATAATCTTTACGGAACGGAGATGAGAACTTTTTTTCACCTCATTCTTCACAGATCTCAGGAACACCGCCGTGCGTCGAAGAAGCTAAACAAGCCATCCTAGAGAAATGCCAGAACTTGGAGGCTCAGAGACAAGAAAGAGCCCTGAAGTCCTTCGAGCTAAAGGTAAATCGTCGAGCAGAGGATTTTTAAATTCTAAGCTGTTTACTGATTACTTTTATCGCAGCTGGAAGTCGACCCGGAATATCATCCGAAGATTATCGGACGCTCCGGTGCCGTGATAAAGAAGATAAGAGCCGACAACGATGTTCAGATAAATTTCCCGCGTATCGGAGACCCCGAACAGCACATTATCACCATAACTGGATTTGAGAAGAACGCTCACGACGCTCGCGACGATATAATGAAGATCGTCAACGAGTTGGTAAGCCCGATAGAGTTTAGAAGAAGCTATCTCTCTTCTCCCGTCTGGTGTAAAGTTGAATCTAAAAAAAAAAAAATTTCAGAACGAGCTAGTGAAAGAAGAAGTGACCATCCAGGCTTCTGTTCACTCTCGTCTGATCGGAGCCAAGGGTAGAAACATCCGCAAAATCATGGAAGAATTCAAAGTCGATATCAGATTCCCACGCAGCACCGATCCGGACCCGAACATCGTTACGATAATGGGAAGCGAGGAGAACATCAACGAGGCTAAGGAGCATCTCCTGAACCTGGAAGAGGAATATGTAAGCATTGAATAAAACAATCTAAACTCGGATGATCTGACAAATTTTCTCATCTCAGCTTCAGGATGTCAACGAGAACGACGTACGCAACAGTTTCCGTTCTCCGATCCAACGCGAGGAGGGAGGCGGCGGTGGGGGTGGAGGTCGGGGTGGAGACGGAGCCCTGAGCCTCGGTCTCGGCCTGGGCGCCAATGAGAATGACCCTGGATTCGTTGTTAAAGGTGGACCGTGGGAGCAGCAGCCCAGAGTTGCTCCGAACACTGCGAGCGTTACGGAATTCCCGTCGTTCGGAGGCCCCGCGGCCCCCCTGCCGACATCTTCCCCGGCCGGACCATGGGGTCCTCGTCGTTAGATAGAAGGAACATTTCTTTTATCAATAATCCCTCGAGTTTCATAAGCTATGATTGTAAGGTAACTTTCCTCTGACAAACGATAATTAAGGGTAAAAAACACTGCTGCTGGGTGGTTCCCCTGTTCCATTACTGATGCTGCTGCATACGACCTGGCCACTCTCTTGGACTTTGACACTGGTTTACTACACACACAGAAAGAAAAAAAAAATAAGAAAAAAGTGTTACGATGACAAATGTTTATATTTACAGTTTACTAATTTACGACGTATTTATGTATCTGTAACTGCAACGCAAACTATTATTAATCATCATCTATAAAAAACACACACAATAATCGATGATAAATTTCACTACGGAGAATCACATTTACCTTATTTATAGTACACATACATTTTCGGGAGTGATTCGTTTAACGGAGTTGGATTTTTAATATTGATAAATAATAGTATATTTTTTTTTCTTCTTTATTCATCAACTGGTCTAATTGCCATTACTCAATACTGTGGCTTCGTGGGAAATAATTTTGCGTATTGTATATTATTCAGAATTATTATTATTTTTTGTTTGTTTTTGTTTTTGTTTTTGTTTTTCTGTCTACAGAATGAAATTCAAGACACTGTATACTCCCCACGGCTAATTGTGTGTGTGTGTGTAGGTTTTTTTTTTTTCCTTTAATTTTATACACATCTAGCCGAGCATAATAATTTTTTTTTTTGTTGTTGTAATTTATTTATATTGAGAGAGAGAGAGAGATAATTTTTGTATATAAATTCCAATATTGCTTTTTTTTTTTTTTTTTTGTGTGTCTTGTTGGACATTGATAATGAAATTTTTGGCTCGCTCAAAAGCTTGAGCCATAAACATTGATATTAAAATATCCGAAAAATGAAAATAAAAATGAAACCATGTTATTAGGTCAGTCTAGAGAACATGTTCCTATACACGATATACTGAATCTATCTATATTGTAGAAAATTAGCGATAATAATACACATTACGTACGCTTCGATTGATTGAGAGCAAATTTCATTTTTTACTGCTTGCTTTTCAGAATTTACTAAAAGAAGATTGAAAAAAAAAAAAGAAAGAAATATATTGTTATTGACATAGGTACGCTTAGTTAAAAATAGTTATTAGCACGAGGGTATCAAACAAAATAATAATAATAATAATAATAATAATAATACCACAATGGTAATGAAAACGAAGAGATTTTAATTGTACACGTAACTATGTGTATCGAAAAATATTATCTATGAATTTAAAAAAAGAAAAACTTTGAAACGGATCAAAAGAAAAAAATGGCATAAAAATCTAATAACGCATATCCTGTATTTGTCCATTTGAGTAAATTCTCTCTATCGATTCAATGATCATAATGATTGTATGAAAAGCAAGATTTTTCAGTTTGTCATATGAATTACTTAGAAAAAGAAATGAAATCGCGTCATGGAGAATGCTTGGGGGCATAATCTTCATTGGACCTTCCAATTTAGTAATTTACATGAAAAAAAGAAGAAGAAAAAAAATTAAATGAAAACCAGAGACAATTTAGACTATATGATAATAATATGTAACTGGTGTTGTTGTTGTTGTGTTAACAAATTAAGTAAAATACTCCACATTCGAATAGGTATACAACGAATATACTTATTCAGCGAGTGAACATTGTTTTTTTTTTTGTTTTTTTAATTTATTAATTTTATTTTACACTTTTTGGTATATGATATGCAAAGGGAAGAAGAAGAATAAGAAGAAAAAAAAACCGTGTGCATACTAATTTATGAGGCCAACTAGTTGAGGAAAAAAAAAACTATTCGGTTCAAGTGCCTTGTCTACTTTCTTCAAGACAGCTCATTTCAATTGTTGGAGGAATGTGAATATTAGGTATTGATAATAATTATATGATTAATTATGTATAAACCAGATATTGCGAAAATACTGGATAACTACCTGCTGATAAAACGACAGCTATATTATTATAATAATATCGTGGATTATATAATTACCGAGTATATAAGAGAAAAAAAGAAAAAAAAAATACATACACCACATACACAAAAAAATAAATAAAAATAAAAAAAATTTACTTATATTTTTTAGATTTACAGCAATTTTTACATAATAATAATAATTATTATAATGATAAGCCTACTTGGAATTATACCCAAATAATGCACGTTTTATCAAATGCAAGAGAGAAAGAAAAAAAGATACATACATATAAAACTATATATATATATACATATAAACCCCCCTAAATCAATAAATTTAAAACAATTTAATTTTGGCCAAGAATGAATTTATATTATAACATAGAAGAAAAAAAAGCTATGCATGATTCTTCAACTAGCAATTGATGATAAATGAAACGAAAAATAAAAAGAAATGTAATTATCAGATAATATCTATATTATACATAAGTGAACATGAGTTCTATCATAAATAATATATCATCTAAAAAAATTTATCAAACGTCTCGTCACTAAAAACCCTCAATTATCCTAAGAAAGCTGAAAAATCGTTGATGCGCAGGGCTTTTAATTGTTTAACAAATCCTTCGTTCGGCTTTACGCATTCCCTCGCCGCTTTGACTCTCGTATAAGCTTCGTCGTAGGACAAATTTCTCTGAATCATCAGCCAAGCTATCGTAACAGAGGCCGATCTGGAGACGCCCGCGTTACAATGTACAAAAATATTCTCACCCCGGTTATCCCGGATTATGGAAAAGCATGTCTTCAAAGATTCTGTGATATCGGATTCAGGGACGTCCAATAATTCTATAAAATAATAACTTATCCCTTCGAATTTCAGCCCCAAGTTTATTCCGATGCTTATCACATGCTTTATGTCATTTTCTCGCAGTATATCAACCCTCGCCACCGGGTCTTGAGAACCGAGGTATAATCCTGGCTCTATCAACGCCACTTGTAAATCTGGCTTCGTATCTACTACGAACGGAAGCCCCTTGTCTATCAGCCTCATCTCGTCGTCCATAATCTCATACTTCTCCCCTAGCATGTTCGTTAGTATCGTACTACGATGTTTGAGCTCTTTTTTCTTCGCTTCTAAAAGACTGCTCAGACTCATCGTAAAAGATTTGTTCTACGCGATTACTGAGGGATTATTAGCCAGCTAAATTCATTCTTCGTTGATACTATTCTTCTTCAGGTGCATCGGGTCGTATTTAACTTCGCACAGATAAAGACCGTGAGCAGGTACCGAAACTGCTCTCGAATCCCAGCTGTGTCTGGACGGCACTTCGAGCATGATCCTTATATCTCTCTCGGTTATTCTTCCGATCCCTAGCGCGATCAGCGTGCCGACCATACGACGCACCTGGGGATCAGAAGAGGAGGAAAGTTATAATCGGAGAGTAGAAGCGATGGTTTTAATCTTTCAGGGGGGCTGATCAGCACCTGATTATAGAGGAACGATTTAGCCCCGCATCTGAAATTCCAGAAATCAAAGTCGTCGCAGAGAGGATCGTGCGGCATCAGGGGCTGCCCCTTTTCCAGGACGAAATAGTCCAGATTTCGTTTATAAACTATTTCCGAATTCGTGTATCTTTGGGGCTGTTGCTTCGCAACGAATGTTCTGAAGTCTTTGAGTCCCAGAAACAAGTTTGTTCCTTGTTTCACACGTTCAGAATCGAAGGGTGTGCTCCTGGAATTAAAGATTGTAAATTGAAGACCTAACAAATTGTAGATTTCTTTCGAATACTCACCTGATTACGTAACAGCGGTTCAATTCAATTATCGGAAAATCCCTTTGACCAGCTACCTTCGGCACCATAAAGCGGTACAGATATGATCTCGATATCGCCAAGTGTCTGGCGTGAAATTCCTCACCCACTTCCGTGCAGGAAGTAACTCTACCTTTGTTTTTGGAATTGTTATTATTTTTAAGGTTTCAGACACACGGTTCGTTCGATTATGTCTCATTTTCTTCGGAGAGTAATTCTTCATCACGTGAACGAGGGAAACTGAGAAAAAAAAATCCTGCGATAAGTTACGGTCAGTTATCGAGATTTAGCGACAATCTGGTCACTCTTTTGCTGATAACTTGGTCCAAAAATTTTGTTATTCAATTTCCCTCATTCACACGATGAAGGATTGCTCTCCGAAGAAAATGAGACGTCGAGAGGCATAATCGGATCAACCGTGTTCCTGAACCCCTACGACAAGTGATTTTTCGGTGTTCAATGAACTTTGGGTACGGTATAAATGCTATGAAGTCATCCTGATTCACTGACCTGAGCTCTTGTCCTTTATTTTCAAAGAAATTGTTCATGTATCGTTTTATCTTGTCCATATTATATTCCCGGTTTCTGGGATGTGTCAAGTCGACGTGTCCCGTTGTTGACAAAGCGTGAACGCCGGTGTCTGTTCTTGAAAATATTTTTTTCTTATTGTTACGAAAGATTTTCTATAGTCGCGAAATATGAGGAACATCATCACGCGGTGATTTGAGTCGATTGTTTGTATCAGTAGGGTTGAATACCTGCTAGAAACGTGGAGTATCGGTTCTGTCAGGCTCGGGGGTTGCACGTATTTCAACAACGCTTCTTCTACCGCTCCTTGAACCGTCGGAAGGGACGGTTGTTTTTGCATGCCTCTAAAATGTTATTTCATTACGACAAAGAGACCCTCAACATTGTTGATTGATGTCAAGCCGGGGGCGGCGTTCAGTTGTTTCATTCGCATTGAGACGTTACATAAATGTAAAACTGGGCATCACTCGTGTGAAACAATTGAAGAGTTTCTTCAATTTATGAATGAAAATTTGTCCTCGAATACGTTAAGTACGGTTCTAAAACGTACCTGAAATTTGTGCCGAGGTAACTCATGTGCAATAAATATCTTTTCATGTCCTCAACGTTTGTATTTTAACAGTTTTATACAAATTTTAGGTTAAGACCGGAGAGAGCGCGTGTGTATATCACGGTCACGTGCTACGTTACCCGATGCGCATTGCAACAAACCTTTCACACACACGTGTCCTATCTTTGATCTAACGACGCTATCTAAGTTCAATTTTTTTCAAACTCTCAAAGCATCGTAGTCACAAAGTATTCGATTACTAGCTGGATCGAATTAAAGCCGGATTATATTTATTATTTGATACTTTATTTGCTTCATTTTCTTTTCCATTATCAATTATATATTTATTATATTTTTTGAGAATGTCTCTATTATTGATTATTTATTAATATATTTACGTTTAATTACGGCCTTCCCTACTGAAAAAGATTTTGTAAAATATTACGTAAAAATTTACGTAATGAATTACATGATGAATTGTATAAAGTTATGATTGGATTCCACATGTAATTCATTACGTAAATTATCACGTACTTTTTCATAAGATTTATTTTGTAATTCGTTACAATTTGAATGTAACGTATTTTATTACGTAAATTAACACACAATTTATTCTAAACCGGAAATGTGTTTCAAATTCGAACTGAGTCACTGAGTGACGAACTGATTTTGATTCAGGGCAGGTGCAGGACAGACATTCAATAAATTGATGAATCACAGATATTTTGTAAAAAATATTTATTCAAAATGGTTGCCAATTTTCTGTCGGTGAATGTGAATGGCGCTAAACCTACCACTCATAACAATTGTTATCTACGTTACTTTATTATTATTGTCGTATATTTACTGAGCATGAACTGATATCAATAACAGCCAATTAATTGTACAGCCTTTTTTTCTCTATCTTCGAAGCAATCTATAGCAAACTTATCACACTAGATTGATTATATTGTTTACAAAAAATAATATAATAAAACAGATAAATATGCAGTTTTTGCATCGCTTTTCTCGATCATAGTTTTCATCGCGAGATTGGTATCACAGCCACTCAGAACAGAATAAAATAAATAATAGCCATCGGAGGGCTTTTTCTCTCTACTTTTCAAGCAATATATAGCTAACTTATCACACTAGATTGATTATATTGTTTACAAAAAATAATATAATAAAACAGATAAATAGGCAGTTTTTGCATCGTTTTTCTCGATCATAGTTTTCATCGCGAGATTGGTATCACAGGTACTGAGAACAAAATAAAATAAATAATAGCCATCGGAGGGCTTTTTCTCTCTACTTTTCAAGCAATATATAGCTAACTTATCACACTAGATTGATTATATTGTTTACAAAAAATAATATAATAAAACAGATAAATAGGCAGTTTTTGCATCGTTTTTCTCGATCATAGTTTTCATCGCGAGATTGGTATCACAGGTACTGAGAACAAAATAAAATAAATAATAGCCATCGGAGGGCTTTTTCTCTCTACTTTTCAAGCAATATATAGCTAACTTATCACACTACATTGATTAAATGTTCAATCGATCTAAAAAGGCAGCAATTACATTTTTTTTAATGAAATTTCGGATATAATATGTATTCACTTCAGGGTGTTTAAAGATAAGTTTCAAATCTTGTTTACCCGTTCCGGATATGGAAATCCAATAAGATTTTTTTTTGCTGTTTCAGCAAAAATGGTTGTCAATTCAATTGTTTTTCCTCCTCACATGCTTCATTAGATTTTTTCTGCACATTTTTTAAATAAATAGGATCCTACTTTCAAGTTGGAACTGGTGACGTTACTATATTTTTTCGATACTCATTCCTCAGATAAAAATTAGCTTTCGATCACATAAATAATTATTGAAAGCAATAAGCTTCATACAATTCTAACTGATATCAGATTTTGAGGAACGTCGCATACTAGATACATTTTTAATGATGATTCTGTACAGCCTTAATCACTACCACTACATTCCGCCACGTTGATAGGTATAAGGGAAAAATTATTGAATAAATAATTCTTCAGTTTAAAATCGAGATAGGTCAGGACGTTTTCAAAGTGAATATTTATATGTCCTGTCCATAGACGTCAATATTTATATAAATTTGGTACCGATGAAATATACTTCACATCCGTAACATGAAGCAGCACACAAACTTTTTTAATATCGGTTATGTTAAGAGCCATTACCTCAGTATGTATTCGTGTTACTTTTTTCAATGATTCTGCAAATCCACTCGACGTGGTTTGTACAAGATTGCATAAGACTAATTGTCTATTTCTTTCTTGCTCAACAACGAATTTGATAATCTGTATATAATCCTTGTTGGCGAGTTGTGCAAATGAATTGCAAGAACGCAAATTTTGTTTTTCGCAAGAAGCATATAGACAATTGTTTTTTACAATTCTCATGAAAATGGATGTGCGTGGCGACAGTTGGAACTTGTCTAGTAAATGTTTGTTCACCACTTTAGTTCTGCCAAAAAATGTTATGCCACATATCTGAAGGCATTTTTTTGTCTGTGGTTTAGCTAAGTCAGAACAATACTGTTTTACAATATTGGAAGAGTGTGGATACAGGTATCTTTCAAGAACATCAATCGACCGTTGTATATTTAGGTATCGAAGTATTTGGTGATTCACTCCTTTGGCACACTGAATTGCACTGAGCAATTTGTGATTACCAGACTCGAATGGAAATGTAGAGTGTGCCCATAATGGCCCCCAATTATATACACTTCTTGCTATATGCAGTAACTGGTGAACATTATACGTCATCGCAGTTCTAGAATAAATTTCCTCCACTCCGCAAACAAATTCGTGGAGCATTCGGTCAGCATTGTCTAATTCTCTAGATGTGATATCAGTTCCTAATAGTATGTGCAAACTTTCAACAAGTAGGCTCCAGTGCTTCAGTTTCTTTCTGTTTATCACTGATTCGAAAACCGGTATGCTATAATATAGGAGCCAATTCTCCCACTCGCGTGCTTTCCAGTGAGCTCTATCTTTTAAAGGCCTACTTAACCGACCAAGCTGGTTAGGCGCTCTGATTTTAGATAAGCTTAACTCAAGAATTTTCAACTCAGCTGCAGAAATAGATTTAATCAAACTTTCTGTTAACTGCTTTGCTACACCAAGAAGCCAAAGATGTAAATAATCGGGAACGAAACCTTCAATACAGTCAAAATAGTATAAGTTTATGAGCGGAGTAGCATTTCTGACACCAAGAATGGGAAGTTCTTTCTGCACTGCTTCTTTCATGTGACTGATAGTACTTTTACTGTCTCTATTTTCGACGACATAATTCAAAATCGGATATCGCATACTCCCATCAATCCATTCCCCTGGGTGCAGACACCAATCACAACCGAAGAAAGCGTTGAATTGCATCGTTCCGTTCATAGGGGCACGAGCAATGGTGTCTACACAGCAGATTAATGCATACAATTTCACATGCAGTGATTCTCCTTTGATAGAGCAAGGTATGCCTGTACTTGAAAGTTCATTAATTTTCTCAACAAATGGATCTAAAAATACACTCATCTGGGGTTTACTCTTCCCAAACCAGAGGCCACAGACTATCAAGTGATCGAATCTACGTTCAGCTGGCAATTCATTGATCATCATGTATATGGGCCAAATCGAATAGGTAGAAGACTCGAATACTGGTGCTCCATCTGTGTTAAATGCTACGGTCGCATACTGCTGTTTTGTACTTTCGGGCAAACTACGGACAAAATTTCTGTACAATTTCCCATCATATACGTCTTTGAAGTGTCCTTTCTCGTATCGTCTTTCTTGCATCACAGAGTTGTAATGGTCCTCATACGCATTTAAGTAGTCAGCTACTGCATCTGACGGATTAATAATCACAAAACAATTTGTGGATGATGAATTTGATACGTCAATGACTGCGCTACAATTCGTACACCCTGCCGTTTGATTTAGCTCTGTTAATATACCGATGTACATAGTACAGTTCGGGCACGTAGCGTGGAATTCCGCGTTATCGTTCAAATTGCAAAATTTGTCGATTAAATAGCGTGATTCTGGCGTTACTGGCATTGCAAATATGCTATTGATTAGTTTCATTAGATTCGAAGTTGACGTTAACGGTAACTGGTTAGCTACTGAAAACTTGAGGACCATTAAAAGCAGCTCCGCAGGACTTCTTTCCACTGGTGTAGCTATAGTATCGCAAAACCCCGGAGATTGTAGTAAATCTCGAAGATCTTTTGGTTGGCTGTGACGAATCAGGGATGAATTGAACTCTTCATCATCGCTGCCTAGATTATTATCGCTTGAGGCATCAGCATCAGATGTCGAAACCTGCAAATTCGAATGATTACACAATTACTCCCTATTGTTAGCTTCATTAGTCAGGTATGCAATCCATGTATAATTTTTGTTTTCTTGACAGGTGGTAACTGTGACAATCGGTTTCTGATCGTTAGTTCGGTCATGGTAAATTACACTCTCCGGAAATTCAGCTTCTTGAACAACGAAGAATAGATGCAAAACATTCACGAATATCCATTAATAAGCATGATACCGTGATTTCAGTGTACTTTTCGATTTCATTGTTAGCGAGACACACAAAACGCATCAAACGTGGTTATTATTTGATCAATGATAACAGATGAGTGACGTTATTTCAAATAAGTCAGAAGATTTCAACATCAAATATCTCCGCTATGTTTGACCTGTGGCTCAATCATAATTGAAACTTGGATCTTACCGCACACGGTTCCTCGTTTGGATTTACAAACGGAACGTGGTCATCCTGCTGTGCCTCGTTGTGCTCACATTCCACTGCCTGAAAATATGAATTCATTTAAATGAATGTATACCGTATATGTGTGATTAATTATTATCGATTTAATACGTAAATTCATTCTTTGACGAGTAGATATCGAATATGCGTTCATTTATTGACCTGATAATAGACGAAAATATGTTTTCTTGCTCTTTCGAATATGAAGTTGTGCTTTATTGCTTACGAATTCTAAGAAACCAACATGCAACGAACACATTGAAGACTGAATTTGCTGTGTAGTGGAGAAGTCAAGGCTGTTCATGTCCTACGTCACAGTTCTACGTCTATTGATCAAGGAATTTTTTCTTACCCCTGGAGCTGTGATGTCACCCCTCACACACTAGCGTATTGCAGTGTGGCGAGTCAAGAGGCAATGCTATGACCCAGCGTCATTGTGGAGTACGAGATCGGCCGTTGCAGTCGTCCGGAGTACGAAATTGTTTGTCTCGAAGCACAGCAGAGCAAGCCAAAAGGTTTAGGGACTCACGTTGTCCAATGGTATATTTGACTCCGTGAGAGTGCAGGGACTGACGTTGCACTCTTACGTAGTCAAAGACACCATTTCCTGCACTTTTATAGAGTCAAATATACCATTGGACGGACACTCTTCTGCTGCGCTAAGACGAAGATTTTTCTATAAACTACTGCAGCAACAGATCATACCGTCGACACTTGACTCGCTTCACTGCAACACGCTAGAATTTGAGGACTAATGTGGCAGTTCATGGTAGAAGAATGAAATCCTTGATCTATCGGTGTAAAACTGTGACGAAAGACAGAAATATCCCATTCATCACCACTACTAAAACTAAAATTGTCGGTTACCTGTTCAGAAATATGAAATGCGAGAAGACACATTTTACAAAGATAATCACAAAATCTTGGGATGTATCATCCAGGCACTAGACTATAGTAGTATATGGGGCTGTTCACGTCAATTCACCTATGCCTCCAGACTGCAACATTATCATGATTTTTTTCTATTATTGTCCTTGCTCTAAAACAATTTTCGTGATTTTTTTCGGATTTAAAAAAATTGTCCTTTTCTTCGCTCGGAAAAAAAAACCTCAGAAAGTGTTGGTCTTAAAAATTAGAATAAATTCAGAAAAGTGTTTTAGAGCAAGGACAACAATCGAAAAAATCATGTAGCAAATAAAAAAGGTTGCTCTCTGGAGGCTAGGTGAATTGACGTGCACAGCCCACTATCAACATACCATCTTTTCATTAAAAAATAAATGTATAAGTGAATGAATACTAATGCAGAATAATAAAATAGAACAATGAACAAAATAAACATCAATGAATATTGATATTGATTAAATTTTGGATAAATAAAAAACAAATATTGAAGAGTAAAAAAAAAAAATATATATATTTGAACCAATTTGTTTCTCTAATAATTATTTTCAATGGCGAAAATCTTAAGGAGGTTCGTCAGTGAATGCGTTAGTTCACGGATTGATTGAAAATTCGAGTACGGGTTCCTTTGAACGAAAAACAATTGCTTAAATAATTTCAAATTTTTTGACCAGCCCGTTCACGAGAAAAAATTTGGTAAAGTCAGCTCCTTATACATGGGTCCTTATGGAGGCACTGCGCAAAATGGTATTCAAAGCATTGAAATTGATAGTTGTGGCTTTACGAGCTCAACAAAAAACTATCCAACATAAGAAGCAAACATTTTTGAATAAGCCACCGAAGCTTGAGTCAGATTGACCGAAAACTTTTCGAATACTGAATCAAAATACAAGCCGGAGCGTCAGCTTGTGGGCTGCGCGGGGCATGGTGCGGCTGGCAGGGAAGGCCGACGGCGGCCGAAACCGATCCCCTCTGTTCCCCGCAGCTGAGGCACTGACGAACCTCCTTAAATGTAATGGAACTTACTTACTTCGTGCAACCTATCGCTTAGCTTTATGGGCTTACGAGGATACTATAATAGGAAAGGAAGACGGAGATATAAAAATGAATGATATAAAAACTTACTTCGTCAAGAGTTTCTTCAACGGGTTCGATCTTTCTTCTAGCTCTATACTTGGCAGAGTAGTTGATATCTTCGGTGCCTTTTAAGTACAATTTGCGTCTTTTCACACCGTTCATGACGTAATTAATTTTTGAAACACTTGTCTCTAGGTAAAAATGCTAATACTGTTTCGCGGTGGTAGGTATACAAACTGCAATCTCTTCTCTAAAATTCTGCAGACAAGCAGTACACAGGCTCGGTGAGGACTGAGGAGACGCCGAGGCCACGACGCCACGCCGGCCGTTACGCCGGTGGGGATGTGGGTAAATTTCGACTGAAAATTCAAATCCACCAATCGCGTCAAAGATTGTAACAGACAATCGCAATTCTGCGTCAAGCCTGCGACTAGTGCAACACATCTCTACGCTCAGTTCACGTACACACCTACCTTCATCACACACAGCTCCCACCAATCAGATCGGTATAACAGCGCTGTATGTGAGCCGTATTCCTAATTCCTAGAACTGAAGCGCCGTTGTCTAATTTACGTCCGTGCCGTAGACCGACGCTGTAGGCTAGACAACACCGCACCAGCAACCAGCAGCAACAGGTTTCCACTTTCCAGTTAGTCTCGTGGGTCTCGTCGTGCGACGTGCATGTTCGCAGTCAGTCGAGCAGTTATTGTGCCAGCACGCGTGGCGTGGCTGCATTAAATTGAGTTAAACGAGAGAAAAATAAATAAATATGGGTAAAGTAACTCACGCGTACATTACGTATACAGACGATACTAAAAAATTTTATACGGTTCCCATAACGGTAATAAAATATTACAAAAATTCGGACACACATATCCAGCCTAAAAACGACAGCGATTTTGATAAAAGAAGACGGTACTTTGTGAAATGGTCTGACTGCGGTGCTGAGTGCGACGAAGAGCACGCACATTCCGGATATTATTCGGCATTCATATTTCATCTAGGGGGTAAGTAAAGATATTATTCATATAATTTATAAATCACATTCTAGCGGCCTAAGCACGCCTTTCGTTCTTTACAAGGGGAGGGCAACTCAGTAGGTTGCCGATTCGGTTCTTTGGCACACGTGAACGTTGATGCCACAGGTATAACAGGTGCAAATAATAAGATGCGCCTCTCAGCCGTTTCTGAGAAATAAATTTGTGGAAATTTCCATGCCTTTATGTACCTTCTACGTTGGCGGAACGACAGCGAGCGGCGTGGCGCAGCGGCAACGGTTTTGCTTCGAAAGCGCGTACTTTTTTTTTCTCATTTTTCTTTTTTCATTTTTCTTTTCTTTCAAATCATTCAAAAAATCATATAAAATTATGTGTCTTCACAAATGTGTGTCTTCACAAATGTGTGTCCGTGCGGTAGCGAACGTACCTGACACACGGACGACCGACGCGTCTGACTGTGTTGGGTTCGAAGCGTTACCTTTCCTCGTTTACTCACGGTATAAAATTACACACATTCGTGAAGACACATAATTTTATATGATTTTTTGAATGATTTGAAAGAAAAGAAGAATGAGAAAAAAAAGTACCCGCGGTGGGATTCGATCCTGCAGCGACCTCGCACTTTTGAAGCGAAACCGTTGCCGCTGCGCCACGCCGCTCGCTGTCGTTATGCCAACGTAGAAGGTATATAAAGGCACGGAAATTTCCATAAATTTATTTCTCGGAAACGGCTGAGAGACGCATCTTATTATTTGCACCTGTTATACCTGTGACATCAACCTTCACGTGTGCCAATGAAGAACCGAATCGGCAACCTACTAAGTCGGCCCTCCCCTTGTTAGTGAAGGTAAATAATGTTGGTGGCGCATTGAGATAGAAAGACAGCTATGCCGTAACAGTCAAGCGAGCTGCTGGCTACAGGCCGTGTTCTAATTGGTAAGTGTGCACACTCGACACTCGCGCACTTACGCTAGGGCGCGAGTGCACGAGTATGCACACTTACCAATTGAAACACTTCCACAGTCATAGCCTAAATAATGTATTAGCCACATGTTTAACACGTGGCCGATAGTTTATTTTTTTATATTACAATATTGACAGACGTTCCTATGATTATAGACCTACATCGTATATAATTATGTAAAAAATTGAAAAATGTCGATTTACGTCTTGGGCGATAATGGTCGGAATTCCCCATATACGTGTATATCCCAGTCGATCGATTGTTCAAAGCATGCTTCAGTAATCCCATATTTATACCGAATTACTTTTTTTTATATTGCAGAAAGTGTGGAGCATATCCAACAAAAAATCTCTGATGGAGGTCGATTAATCATACCAAGTGGTATTCCCTCTTCGGAATCGGATGAACCCGCCGTTAAACCATTACGAGTAAGTTTACTCAGGATTCGTAATTTAATCATTGCAGAAAACAAATTACAAAGCAATCGAAGGTCGTCACTTGTACTTACAAAATTGGATTTTTGTTTTGTTACAGAGCCAAAAACATAATTCTCTAGTACAAGACGTACAGAGAAAGAAGAATAATGAATTACTGGACAAACACAAGGCAAAAACCTTTCTATCGGCCAGAAAGCAGTTGATCAATAACTCGGACGATGAAGCTAGAAACCAAGAAAACGACAGTATCGATGATGATGAAGAAGAAGATAATTCCGAGGAAATCGAAAGAATTCAAGCAAAAAAAAAATTGATGGTCCGAAAAGACTTATTCGGCGGAAGAGACGTTCCGACAGACAGAAGACAGCAGGAACCTGTAGATAAATGTAAAGATGCTTGCATTTCTCGTTCCCCTCGTAACATGTCGTGTAGATTTATTACCATCGATATAATCAAAGAAATGTCTGAAGTTTTGGATAATTCATTTCGATTGATCGGTTATGAATCGTTGATTGATAATCAATCTGAGAGTTTCTCTGATGGACTTATCCTGGTCGAAAAGAGCCCCTGCAGCTCAGTAACATCTGAAATTTAGGACGCTGGGACTTCGTTCGATTTCGAACCCTTCGAAGACACTGTAAGGCTCACTTCGGAGCTCACTTTAGACCACGCAGCCTCTGGTCGACCACCGTCGAGTCCATACGAGAAAATCTCAGATTGACAGTTGATCAACGATTCGTAATCGATCAATTGCAACGAATTATCCCAAACTTCGTGCAATTTTCCTACTAAATGTTGTGATGAATCATTAAATATTATGTTAGAATTCAGCATGTCATCCATCAGATAATTCATTTTGTGAATTTATATTTTATTATCATAAGGTGAATAATGTATATGATGAATGACATGCTGAATGTTTTTATAATATTATGTTATTCATCACACTCCACTTCTTAATAGAGTTATTTATATATCAGATGGTAATACATTCATTCTAAGCGAATTCTGAACACAATTTATTGTTAACTTTCTGTTAACAAATTATTCGCAATGACTATCCTGGTGACTTCAATTCTCCCGTAGTTGCATTCTGTTCAATTTTGCATGTGAGTTAGTGGGTCGATGTAATTTTATAGTGTGATACTCATTTATCTAAATTTGCAGCGAGTGATGAGACTAGGCGTGACGAGGGTGCAGGATGCAGCGCATCCACAAATACTTGCCATACTGCATCAAAAAAACCGATGATTACGAGCAACAGAGCAGTAAATATGCAACTTAGGGTTCCACAGAAATCCCAAACAAATGAAAAGTCAAATAAACGTTCTCTGGAAAAAAGTTTGGAAGTCCAAGAACGTCCTCCACGTGAAAGGAAGAGAAAATCAGGTATGATTCCCGATACTAGTGCATACGATGTATGAGTTTCAACAAATTGTTTACATCAAGCTAATCTTCCAGAACCTGTAAATCTCGATGAGGATATTGCCGCTGATGAAGAAAACCCAGTCAGAGAACGTCTTCCGTTAGGCGTGAGAAATAGAAGACCAGGTATGACTGTTAATAGTAGTGTATACAAAATGTCATTTTGAGCAAATTATTTGGCTTCTAATTTCTTGCGAGATTAGAATCAGATTTTTCTAAGCAACTGACTCACTTTTCGTTCTTTACCGTAAAATTGTGTTTTTATAACAAAGTTTCTTTATAATACATGGATATTCATGATTTTTCTTTAACACATTCAACTTCGGTCTATTTTTGGTCCAGTATTTATAAGTAACACACTTTTTGGTGGCCCAGTTTGTGACAACCGAAATTACGTCGTTCTGTTCCAACTTCAGCAAAATGAATAAAAGATCAAGTGAATAATGATTTATTAGTTGATCGCTAAAAAATTTATCAACGATTACACATTACCTTTGACCACTACAAGTTTGATACGATTCCTATGGTGTTTAATTATTTTCGGTTCATCCAGGGCGGATTGTAGGTGGATTAGGCAAGAAAGTTCATCGCGAAATATTGGAGGCTTTGCAATACAAACAAAATCAAGAAGCTGACCCTAATGTGAGAAAGAGATACGAAGTTTCTGGTGACAACATGGTATAATCTCTGATATTCTAAAAAGTATTTCAAGACGTGATTATCCTCTTTTGCATGGAATATTGTAATTATATGCTACCTCTGGCTCGTTAGTATACATACATGAGCATGGAAAATTAGATACACGAAATTTTATAGATAATTCGAACATAAAAAAAAAACTGTACAAACTTGTTTATTTGCAGATATACCTAGGGGAAGGTCTGGAAGCGTCAGCACCTGCTTGGTTTTTGATACAGCAGAGTAAGCCACAAATATTTTTCTCAGGCATGCTAGATTTGTTATGGACACATCATAACTTGGTAAATCGCTGCCAAAACCTAAAAAAAGTGACTACGCGTCTTCAGGATCGGTCACCAATGAAGCAGCTCACGCCGACAAAAAAAACGCTATCCTTTGGTAAGGAGTAGTAACTTGATCAAAAATCGATTTTACAATTTCCGATAGTATTGGATATATTAATGCCTGTTTTTTTTTTCAGCCCTGTATTCCGACTACCTGGATAGGAAAAAGATCAAAGGCGAAGAGAAAATGCAATGTCTCTCCAAGGTACCATACTTGATCACCACGAAGATCAACTACCTACGAGCGCAATATTATCGAAAGGCTGATTAGAAAAACGCACTTAAATGCTTAAGTGCTTAAAACTTATAGCTTTACTTAAAAGTTATCGTACTCAAATCATGTCGAGCATGTTTCTCATCTGTTTTATTATATTATTTTTTATAAACAATATAATCAATGTAGTGTGATAAGTTAGCTATATATTGCTTGATAGAGAGAAAAAGCCCTCCGATGGCTATTATTTATTTTATTTTGTTCTGAGTACCTGTGATACCAATCTCGCGATGAAAATTATGATCGAGAAAAACGATGCAAAAACTGCATATTTATCTGTTTTATTATATTATTTTTTATAAACAATATAATCAATGTAGTGTGATAAGTTAGCTATATATTGCTTGATAGAGAGAAAAAGCCCTCCGATGGCTATTATTTATTTTATTTTGTTCTGAGTACCTGTGATACCAATCTCGCGATGAAAACTATGATCGAGAAAAACGATGCAAAAACTGCATATTTATCTGTTTTATTATATTATTTTTTGTAAACAATATAATCAATCTAGTGTGATAAGTTAGCTATATATTGCTTGAAAAGTAGAGAGAAAAAGCCCTCCGATGGCTATTATTTATTTTATTCTGTTCTGAGTGGCTGTGATACCAATCTCGCGATGAAAACTATGATCGAGAAAAGCGATGCAAAAACTGCATATTTATCTGTTTTATTATATTATTTTTTGTAAACAATATAATCAATCTAGTGTGATAAGTTTGCTATAGATTGCTTCGAAGATAGAGAAAAAAAGGCTGTACAATTAATTGGCTGTTATTGATATCAGTTCATGCTCAGTAAATATACGACAATAATAATAAAGTAACGTAGATAACAATTGTTATGAGTGGTAGGTTTAGCGCCATTCACATTCACCGACAGAAAATTGGCAACCATTTTGAATAAATATTTTTTACAAAATATCTGTGATTCATCAATTTATTGAATGTCTGTCCTGCACCTGCCCTGAATCAAAATCAGTTCGTCACTCAGTGACTCAGTTCGAATTTGAAACACATTTCCGGTTTAGAATAAATTGTGTGTTAATTTACGTAATAAAATACGTTACATTCAAATTGTAACGAATTACAAAATAAATCTTATGAAAAAGTACGTGATAATTTACGTAATGAATTACATGTGGAATCCAATCATAACTTTATACAATTCATCATGTAATTCATTACGTAAATTTTTACGTAATATTTTACAAAATCTTTTTCAGTAGGGCCTTATTAGTTAAAATACCTATATTTTTTCGTCCATGGAGCATGAAACGTACTTTTATTACTGTTTATCTTCACATTGTATAAGAGGCTTGAGAATAAAAAAAATTTAACGAAACAAAAAACATGGTTTGATCAGGTCGCCTGCTTCCCCACGTGCTTTTGCGTACCGACGGTTGCCTATGATAAGGCGCAGGTGCTTTATACCGGCATTTGGTTTTGATTTTTCTTCTCCACTGTATTGAAGCTTGAATTACAACGGTTCACTGTCGTGATTCTATTCAAGCCAATTAAATTTCTAATTTTAAAGACACAATTATTCACAAGATTTGTTTTTCTGATCGGAATAGGATAGTAGATCGTCTAATACAAATACATGTATCCAATGCCTAGGATGTTCCGTTGATCTAAAAAATTCGAATCGATAAAAAGGCGTAGAAAAAAAAAACGATTCTCCAAGAATAAATCTGAGATTTTGGATGGATTGTTGTTATTGTCATTTTTTTAATGTACGTCTGAGGATTATTATCCATAGCGTCTTTATTATAATAATTTTCACTCTCTATACAGTAGTTCAAATCACCTCCCGAAACGGAAGCAAATAATAAAAAAATATATTTAAAAAAACGATGTGACATCGCGCAAAGTCTATACATACACAGCATTATACGTGCCGTCTTTCGCATTTCATTCCACCAGCACCTTGCTACTTTCATTTCGACGATCGGGGTCGCGACTTTTTTGTCCATCGCTTACGCCTGCTCGTTCAATTTGTTGAGGACGTACAATACGCAACACAAAATTTACCTCTACCTACCCACGTGATGATCATGGTTTTTTATTGATTGTTATTATGTTTATTTTTTCAAACTTGTTATGATAATTATGGGAGGTCGATAAATTGATGTTTTAATTCCTTATAGTTTCTACATCCGTTAAATAACACATCTTCGAATCTCACCTGTGAATTTCGAGATGAAATTATATTCCTTGCGGCTAATTACCACCACGCACGTCGTCTTAAAGAATTTCATCATCCCGAGAATATACCTACATGGGATCGGTTACAAGACGGATTACACGGTCCGTAATACGGCGATACGTAATTCTGGTGAACGATCATTATCATAATTATCATAATTATGATATGTCGGTTCAAATTTGAATACATCGCTCGTTCGTGAATAAGCGACGAGAATCGGATGGGTCGATACGTGGCTTTTATGGCACAGAGAAAGTTGTTTAGAGAAGATTCAATTTGACTGGTTCATTGTCATCGAGACAATTTTTATAACTGATCTATTGTCTTCTTTCTGTTATTAACTGACGAAGGTCTCAAAATAACGAAGATTTTCTGCTTTCTCGAACTCGTTTTTATTCTAGGTCAAAATAGCCATCATCATCACGCTTTGCGTGATACATTTTTATATCAGTCTCTAACTGTAAACTCGGAAATAAAATACCGAGGGTCAAATGTAGAAAAATTAATAGAAAGTATCATTGGGCGGATTTTAATCCACCTCGTGCATAGCTTTTATTGAACCATTCATCAGTTTTCATCCAGCGCAAAGACAAAACTATCAGAACAGTAAACAGCTTAAAATTCGAATAAGAACAAACGCCATGATGTGAATGAGAATGAGGCAACTTTTGACCGAGAATTTCACCTCGTTCTGTTCGACAGTGCATTGAAATCACTGGAAAGTCTCGCGGAGAAGATGCTACATGCAGGTGAGTTCAACGATTTAAAATTTGAAAATAACTTCGTGAAAAGATGATAAATGATATCAAGTAGATCGATACATTCAGACAAATGGAAGAGTCTTTGAACAGAGAAGACGCCGAGGATGTCAGCGTTAAATTGCGTGCTGCGATCGAAGCTGAGGCCTAGTAAAACGGAGCTGGAGAGGAGAACGAACCGGTACCCTCCACTAGGCTACTCCAATCTCGATTCAGTTTCGATATAAAAGCCACCTCCAGTTCTGCTCCGTTTAGTTTCGTTCCAGTGCACACGATCATAAGGCAGAATCTTTAAAGTGAGTAGCTTTATTACTATTATAATAGAATATATAATTACGCACTAGGTTCTAAATTTTTTCGTTCTATTTCGCCTTCTTTTCGATTTCCTTTCTTCTTCTTTAAAAGTGTTTAGTATAAAAAAAATTTGTGAAGAAAAAAAAAATTATATCAGAGGTTTTCGTTTAGAGTTCAGAGTGATTTATTTAACAATTGAAAATCATTGAATTATTATAAATTCGATTGAAATTAGTCAGTATAAAACTATTTTTTAGACTTTGCAGAACTAGAACTTTTTTTTTTTGGACTGCAAGAATCTTTTTAGACTCAGACTTTCAATAATAATATATTACTGATATATATTTCATGATTGAAAAGGGAAAGTTAGAATATCGAAGACGCTTCCATTTTGCCGGAGTGAAAGTGATACACTCGTACATCTTCTTGAGCAAGAAAATCGTTTTACAAACTAGTTTTTCTCCACGTCACATCGATTATTGTGAAATTCATCTCGGATCGGTTGATCAATAATTCGTGTTATTTAAATGACGATGATGATGATTCTCCGAAAGTTTTCATAAAATTACTTTTATACCTCCGGAGCGATAAAAAAAATAAAAAATAAATAGTAAATTGATTCTGATTAAAATACAAAAAACACGATTGAAACACGTTTCGGTACCAATTTATATTCAATGAGATTTGAATATGATTTCAATCGTGTTTTCTAGACTTTTTTTTAAAAGTCTAATGACAGAGAACTTCGCATAAGAAGAGATAATAATTCTATATTTAAACATCGGTGAATTTTGAATCTTGAATAATAATTGATTTTGAATTGTAGATGAACACCAGTTTGTTCGTATTGGCCGCTGTGCTAGGCGTGGTGGCTGTGGCCGGTGCATACCCTCAGAAGGAGGGACAGATATTCAGTAACGAAGCAATAAAACAGGCCCAAAACACGTTTCTGATACCAAAAGATGCGACGATTCAAAAAGTACAGGAAGGAATCGAGCTGGCAGCCTACGAATCGATTCCCGGAGACCAAAAAATCAATCTCTTTGAAATTCTTGGAGGTGAATTTCCCCCAGAAGTTGTAAACAATCTTCAAGCACAGGTCGATCAAGTTGGACGCAACTAATTTCCCAGATTTTACCCAAACCATCGAAAATCATCGTATAATTTATTCATAAGTTTCACATGTATATTGATTCTTCGATAGAAATGCAAGATTTTTTTTTTATATTTTCATAAATAAACACATTTGCGTATAAAAAAAAATAAACAAATAAAAACGATTCATCTTCTTTACCATAATTTTATTCCCCGCTGAGGTAATTCACAATAAAAAAAATAAAAATAAAAATGCATCGATTCAATGCTTATTCAATTATCGTATGCACCTCGGGAATTATATTCTCATCAGAGAAAGTTACGGAACTGTGTCTACCCACCATCCAGCTTGTATGTATACTTTCACTTTTAAGCATTGACTGTTTTTTTTTTTTTTTTTTTACACGTTTGGATGCGAGGCACGCACACATGACGTACGTGTCGTCAATAATTACTGAAAAATTGATGATCGATGAGAAATTTCATCGGTAGGGAGAATTCAATGGATCCAACAAAAATCAAGTTTATTACAAGATTTTATTATTATTTTTATACTTAATTAAGAACAGTTGATGTTTGCTTCATGACGCTATGGTTTCTTTTTGTTTTTGATTCTCAAAAATAATAATAATAATAATAATAAACCACGACAGAGATAATATTGGTACAATATCGATAAATAACTTAGAAATTATCAGAGATTGGTATTGAGGTACTGAATGGTAAAAGAATGTGTTTTACAAAAAAAAAAACAAAAAAAAACCTACGCGTGTTAGTTTCGTTTCTTTTTCATGTTTCGTGCTTCGATCTCGTAAGGTTTTGTGTGTTTGTTAATACATAACTATGCTCGCATACTATAGTGTGACAGAAAAATTCTAGTAAAACATCTTCTTGCATTTTTTTCACAATTTTCATAAGAAAAATTATTGGAATTTTAAAACCAAAGCTATTTTCTTCTTCCAATTTATATTCTGGGATCGTGTTTATCATAGAACTGTTGAAGGATAAAAACTAAAAATTATAACGCGACGAGATCGAATCATAAAATAAATCAGATATGTTATAACGGTAAAAATCGATCCATTTCCTTTTTTTTTCAACGAGATTATCAATTTCTGAGGTAAATGTAAGGATTTTTCGTTTTCCGGTGTTGAAAATAATCTTGTACTGTTACAGGCTCGAATAATCGCGTGCTGCGAGGCTCTTGGCGATTCTGATTTTCATTCAAATATTATAATTACTATTTTATTTATTTCTTGTTTGTTTCCCGATAACGACAATCCATGTCCAAAGTGTTTCCTGTTCAGCCGATATTCCCTGGTACTATACTTTCTTTTCCAATATCGAATTACTTAAGAATACAGAAAATGATTGCTTATAATAAATCTATGCAAGAAAATGTAATACTTAAAAAAAGTAGAAAAAAAATCATTGAACTTCGCTCACATTCACCACATATTTACGCTTATGTAGATGCACTCTCAAAAGTCTGTATTTTATCCGGATCTCTTCGCTGTGGATTTATTTTCTGTAACATGAAGAGAAGAAATATTAATTACGATAAAAAAAGAAGACGTTTAATTCACGTGATTAATTACCTAGATCTCTTGGAACTCTTTCCATTTCGCTCTGAGCTATCGTCGCGCGATCGTTTCTTGCTGCTGGACGAAGAATGTGAAGATTTGTGTTTGCTGTGTCTGTCGCTTTTCTTGGGGCTAAATAACAGATAACGGAAGATAAATTAGTCAACGGAAATAACATAACGGTGGGACATAGATCACCTGTGTCTGGATGATTTGGAAGGAGACACTTTCTTGTGTGAACCTCCACTCCGAGATCGATCCGATCTTTATCAAACCACAAACAATCCGATTATAGACAGCATGAGGGACAAATTCAAGGATCAGAACATTTATCCCAATATTTATTTGTACGGGAAAATTTTTTATCAAGTACCTGTGCTTGTCCGAAGACCTTCTGTCTCTTCCCCCGCGGTCTTTTCCGCTGCGGTCTTTGCCGCCAGAAGAATGCCTGCTCTTGGAACTTGAGGAACTCACGTGATTCGAACTGAGCCTGAAATTGATGAAAAATTTTAGTTCATTCCTCGGTTTTCGGGCTAGCTAAATTTCAACTTTCACCCACCTATTCTTCGAGGAAGATCCCGAAGACCCTTGGCCTGGTTTTCCTGCAGCGTTGTTGTAATCGTCTTGATACCTGACGTCCCCCCTCTCCTTATCTTCTTCGGCCGCTTCTCTCTCCAGGTCTGACCAATCCTTGCCGGACTCTTCGGAAGTGCCTAGCTCTTCTATTTGGAAATACGTTCTGGTTAGCGGTGCGGCGTCGGAAGTTATTTTAGTTTAATTTAAGTGTATTCTAATTAAGGAATTTTCTTTCTTGAATCTTTACCATATAACGCCCCCTTGATTGCACGACCATACCGTAAAGTGAAAAATGTAAAACTACTTTAAAATTAGGCACCTCAATCGCGACTGGCTCAGATTCAATGAAAACTATTGGATTACCTTCGCTGTCTGAGTCCTCGGAAGCTTCGGAGTATTCAGAATCGTCGTCCGATTCTTCTTCGCTCTCGATGTCCGTAGGCTGTGATGAAATAGTGTTTAAAATAAACAGTAACACGATAATAAGTGACTCTATTAGACAATATTTTTCATTACTTCGTAGGCATCGTCCTCCTCTTCTTCCTCGTCGTCCAAGTTTTCGTTCTCTGCGTCCGATTCTGGATCCAGGAAGGTCCATCCGCCGCTTTCAAAGAATCCCTCGGGATCGTCGGTAATAGTTTTCATGATCTTTGTCCAGTTCAACGACTGAACTCCCTCGGAGTATCTGATGTCGCAGGAGCTGAAACCGGAATTTATATAGAAATTAGAGACGTAAATTTGTCTATGTTCGAGAAAATTGTGACACTCACTTCAACCACTCTTTCACATGGTCTATAAGGTTCATGGGCACCGCGTTAACCATGGCTACTTTTCTGTGATAATCCTTGAACACGAATATCATGTCGAAATTCTTCAGGTGAAATTGTACTCTCTCAAAGTGAACGAGCTCCACGTCTTCGAGTGTGATTACGAACGGAGGCTGAAAACGGCAAATAAATTATCAATATTCAAACTCGGGTTAATTCATCGTCAATTTACCCATTCTGTCAAGTTTACGAGGCACCCGCTGGTCGGTTGAAGGTTCACGGTGCTCCTGAACGGCGCACCGGGGAATCCCAGCTCTCTGAACGGTGTGTCGAATTCGATTTCCTGCTTGGTCATTCCTTCCACCTGAAAGCGTTTAAGTAATTGATTAATCACACGCGGAATGAGCCTGATAATTTGACCGATGTAATTCTCACCTTTTCGCAAAAGCTCTTGAACGCAGTCTTCAATTTGTGTCTTAGCTCCCGTTCGGACTGTTCGGCCGCGAGATCGTCGCGATCGTGCATGTGCTGATGCTTTCCTAAATCCGTTGTGATCTCTCCGACTTCGGTGTAGAACTGAACATCGACGTGCTTCTTCTTTCCGAACATGATAGCGTGCTGGAAGGAAAGAATAACGGCGTTAGAACATGTTTGAATAACAATCGTCGCGCGAGACTCACTTTCAGATGGAAATGCAAGAGGATTATCATCTCTCCGTCGCACGGTTGAAAGAACGCGTTCTTAATATTATTGTACAGAATATCGACTTTGTCTCCTCTAACTGAGGTGTAGCGAAAGCCGTTGGTATGAGCTTCCAGTCCCCCGGTCATTCTCTTGCTGACTATATTCGGTCGGATGTAAAGATCCTTCAATTTCGGGTTTCCCTTATTCTGCGAGAGGACGAGGGTGTCTTGCTTCACCAGATCTTCCTTCTCCCGCTCCTCCGCCTCTCGATTCTTAAACTTCTTCTGTACTTCTTTTATCAGTCTGAAAGCTGTGTTCAGATTTGAAGAAGGCGCCGATATCTCGCCGGGCTCTTTAGTGTTCGTGCTCCGATAGGTCCTGAAAAATTGCATAATTCGCGTCACTATTCATTTCTAGCTGATCGGCGTCGCGTACTAACACTTCTTTGACGAAGGTGGCGTCCGGCTGAGGGTAAGTTCCGCCCTCGTTACGACCCATCGTCGCTCCGGGATGGAAGAAGTTTATTCTGAGGTAGGTGTAGTCTCCTTCTACGGACTGCGATATGTTCTTGATGGTCGATATATGGAACGGTGTCGGGATACTGAATATCGGTAGGATAACAGTTTCGTATTTTTTATCTGAAAATTTTCGAATATTCGTTAATCGGTGATCGTACTCCCGCGAATCTGATCCCATTCGCAGCTTTTACCGTACCGACGTAAAGTTTGAGATCCCTGACTTCGTTCTCTCTCGGCATGTGGCTCAGACTCTTGTAGGACACCGTCGACTTCCTAACTTTCTCTTCTTCCTTTCCTCCGGACTGCTGGGCCAGACGAGCCTTGGCAACTTCGTTGAGCTGCTGCGCCAGCTCCTTCTGATGTTGTTTACGCTTCTCCTCAGAACTGTGCTCCGTTCTGAGTTTGGACTCTATGACCGCCGTTCGTTTCCCACGACCCAATATCTCGGGCTTCGGAGTATTCTCCTTCCCGCTTTCCTCCTCTTCCTCTTCCTCGTCGTCCTTCAAATATATTCCAACGTTCTTCACCTTCTTCTTCGAAGGAGTTAACACCGTCGCTGGCTGGTCCTGGAATATTAATTTCATTAGATTTCTATACAAGTTTCGAGCAGGCAATGAATCTTACCTCGTTGACCATGACTGTGTCTCCTATAAACAGGGCGTAGATTTTTCCTTCCTTTTCCGTCGCGTCTTTGTTAGCCAGGTTCGAAAGACCGATGTTGACGTTGAAGACCATTCCCTTCTTGGCTTGGGCGTTCGTTCTGGGACCGAGGAGCAGAGAGCTTTCCCTGAACTCGATGCCCATGGCGAATCCAAAGTTCTTTGTCAAATGTTCGAGGAGTTCGGGCCTCTCTGACTTAACGTATTTGGTGCCGGCCTCGAATACGTCGCATATTTTAACACCTGCGGTCAATTTCTTCAATATCTCTTCCTCCAGTAGGAGAAGAAAGTTGTAGTTCTCCTGAAACAATATTCAGTTTTGTTAGTCAGTCGGTCCCAGAGGGAAAAAATTGATCGACTCGCTCCTACGTACCTCGATACTCTTGGTCGGATTCACCAGAAGCGTTCTCACAATGTTGGAACAATAAGACTTGTATCGTACTCCGAGGGAACAGACGATAACGCCGAAGTGAAGCGTATTTTTATCGCTAACGACGCTGAATTTCAAAGAGTAGTTCCCTCCGCTCTGGATAATCGCCGGATAGCACATATCGACCTGAGTCAAATCAACCCCGCTGACGTATTTCTTGTTCGTTATGGCTGCGTCTACCCCTTCGGCTAGCTTGGAATGTTTGACTTTCTGTAGGACAAAAGAAATTCTCCATTATCCAGACTTCTTTGGCGTCGGACTCGACCCGAGCTCAAAGTACCTTATCCGAATCTATGATCTCCATTATCTGGTCTTTCAAATATTTGGTGAAAACGTCAACGGAGACGAGACAGGCCTTCTTTATGGCGAGAATCTCCATGTCTTCTTTGGGACACATAACGTAGGCGGCTGCGGCGCTCACGTCGACCTATAAATCGTTTTTAGAATGAGGAAATTGATCGTAAGGAGAACTCCGACGATCGTCGTCAGAATCCTTACGGTATCGAATGATTTGGCCTTGAGCGCAGCTCTCCAAGCGTCCATGAAGGGGCCTGGATAATTTTCCTTGGAAAATACGCCCAACGTCTTTCCCTTTTTGCTTCCTTGTATGACTTCGATCAGTTTTGCAAAGTTTGCTTTGTCCTCGTCGGTCTGGAAACAAAGGACAATTAAATTCCACCGATCGGACGAACAGAGGCGATCCTCGATATCGTATATGAATTATGCATCGCTCACCCTGTCCCTGACCAACAGTTTCACCGGAGGGACTCCGGTATCCTCAGATTTCTGGTTTTCTGTGTTCCGCAGGAACTCTATCTTCTTTTTACTGGCTAAAAAGTGGATCGAATCTTCGGCCAGTATCATTATCGTGTCCGTAAGCTCGTAACAAAGAAGCCAGGTCTGTAATATCGAAAAGAAATCATTAACGTCGTCGAAATATGGGGTTTATGTAGAATCTAGGCCTCCGTAGCGTCAAAATCGAAGCCTTCGGCTCTTAAAACAAAGGAAAATGACCGATTAGAAGCCATCTGAACTAGTTTCAGATTTTTAGTACCTGCAGAGCGGTGGATTTGCTGTATACGATGTCCTCGTCGATTCCGACGGCTGAGACGAGGCAGTCCGTTTTGCCGAAGCTGTCATCGTTGCCGGATTCGCCATCCTAGATGATCAAAGTAATGTTTGTGTATCACCGAACGATTGTAATCGCGTATAATCATGTGATGTAGGATATTTAGGTTATCGCGTCAATCTTCCTACCTTCCAAACCGCGTAGAGTCTCTTCATGCGACGGAAGAATGTGTCTTTATCGAGAGAAACGTTTGCCATGATTATATCAAAGGCGGTTTCAAAGTCGTATCCTCGACTGTTGTAATTTTTAGGTTGTTTTCACGCCGATATACGGAGGCGCGTTTTATAACCGTCTAAATGAGCGATCAACTTCCCGTGTAAATAATATCGGGGGTCCGTTAGAACGTAGTCGGGATGTTTTACGGTTCACCGAACAATCTCAATTCATTGGACATCTTTTACTGTAATATAACAGCCAAATTTTATGAAAATTTTTCTTCTAACGCACGCTTAAACCTCGACTACCGATGCGAACATGGCGGGATTTACGAGAAATAAACCGAGACTATCAACACACAAGATGGATCATTCGCGGGTGAAAATCGGATATCGGATACGAGACGTTAGACCAATCAAAATTCGGCATGTTGAGTGTCTGCTGTGCCCGCGACGGCGGGAAGAAGAAACTTTCGGAGTGACTGGGATCAAGATTCGAAAGTATTGGCGGGAAAAATTCACTACCGGGTGAAGTTGGCTAGAATATAGAAGTAAGCATCCAGACAGTTTAATTGGTTCAGAAATGTCTGAAAGCTTGTTTCACGGTTCTAGCCAACTTCAGATCAACGAGTCGTTGGTAAGTCACCCTGTATTGCCCAAAGTATACCATGGGTCTCTTACCCGAAGCTGTTCCAGGTGGCAGCAGGGGTAGTCTAAGAGCTACCGCAAAAAAAAAAAGTACCCTTGATTCAGTACAGGGACCGTGCGAGGAATCGGCAGTAGCACGAAATCAGTCTGTACAGGTCATATCTGTCCCGAGCCGCAGGGAATTTCCCCTGCCTACGCCCTGCTCAGCCAATCACACGCTACCGGAAGCACGGTATGAACCAATCGCAATGAATTGTTGTGCCCGCGGCAGCATTTCAGTGGCTTAAATACCTGTTTTCTCGGTGTTTCTGTAGATATCTCAACAACTGACGATGCAAGAATAACTCTTGCCCTATCATACATCGGAAAGTGATCGGAAAAGACAGTTTTTTGGTTAGAAATGCTGTGTTTCGAGACAAATATCAACAAATAACCGCCAGTCTGCCTCTCAACGTTGATATAAGGTCCTGCGGCTCGTTAGATATTTGACCACTAAGCGGCGCCACTTGTGACCTCGCTCGGTCCCTATAACCTCTCTGTATTTGTATTTACATGTACTCTATGTAAGGCTAAGCAGGCCTTGCCTATAGCCTCCCTTTTTATCTCAATAACAAAAAAAAAAAAAGCGACCATTTTCGTCAGGTAATTTTAGACGACACGAAAATCAAAAATGAGGCTTACAGATGCCTGAGGGGTTCTTATCCGAAAACCCCGATCCTGGCTGGTCGCACCCGGGGGGTACGGGATTTACGGGGTGGGGAAAGAAACGATATTTCAAGTAAAAGTATATCACTTAGTGTTGGTCCCAAATTGTTGATCTATGTTCCGAGTACATGAAAAGAAAATTTACATGAAAATTTATTGGTGGGAAATCGTTGCCAGGATCAATAGTAGCTGTTTGAAAAATATTTATTTTTAGGTAATAGTATATCTCCTGGCTTTTTTTACAGTGAGAGTATATTTATGACGAAGGCCAGTAAAAATAATGCCACGAATGAACAATAGTGGCAAAATGTCTGAAAAAAATTGTTGAAAGTGTCAGTTTTCGAACGAAAACTAGCTGAGGGGACGCCAGAAGGTTGCGTGGAGGGGATAACGTGCCGGTGAGCGTGCCGGGGTCTCGCGGCGCGTCGGTTGGCTTCGGTAGACAGAGACAAACCTTCTCTTCGTCGCATTCGTTGAACACGAGAAGCCGAACACTTCCGAAGCTGCAGCTGTTTTGTCAGTCCTTTCAGTGCACGCGTCCGTTTCAAATAACGCTTTCATTTGTTTTGTATATTTTTTCACTATAAAAACGTGGATAATTTAATCATAAGTAACGTGCGTTGTGAAAATGGCTTCGGTGAAGCAGCGTTGCATTATATGTGGAGGTGGTGGTCCAATGTTGTTATTTACTGCCTCCACACTAAATAAGTGTCGGATGAATCTGAATATTCGGAAGAAATATTCTCTAAAATATAACGACGTGATTGTCCCTGGTGATGTGAACGAAACTGATGGTTACCACAGTAACTGTTATAATAGTTTTTCGGCTATTATGAACAAATATCGGGATGACTCTACTGTGGACCTAACGTCGGAATCAATTACCGATCCAAAAATTACTACGGATCAAGTTCTGTCAGAAGACGTCACACCGCAAATATCGAACGATTTGACCCTCCAGCCTCCCGACGTGTGTATTTTCTGTGAAAAAAAAAGGAAAAAGATTAAAGGAACGGAACAAAAACTTAGTCTTTCTAAAACGTTCAAGTTTGATTCGATACGTGCCATTGCACGGCAGAATAACGATTTGGCTATGCTTCAGAAAATCGAAGACGACAAAGCAGTAGCGTACCATCGGTTATGCAGAGTGGCATATACGAATCGCGGGAAATCATCGAGTAAACCGGAGGAGTCTTCCTGGTCGACCGCTAGACTGAATTACAAAAAAGCTTTCGAGGAATTGTCCACATACATCGAGGAAGAAATAATAAGAAGTGGGAAGAGCCATTTTTTGTCTTTGTTGTGCAGCATGTTCCAAGAAATGTTATCCCGGAATTCCGGTGATTATGATCAATGGTTTAATGAGGAGCACCTGGAAGATAAAATTAAAAAGACATTTTACAATAAAATTTGTATCGTTACAATGCGCAGGAAAAAGGTTGTTATCCCTGTAGATGGTGCCAATATCGATGACGAAATCTTCTCTTCATTAGAAGAAGAGGATGTCCTTAAAAGAGCTGCACTGATTTTGAGGAACGATATCCTGCATATCAAACGTGAAAGATTGCCTGCTGACTTGAATGTCAACGATATTATAAAAGGTGAATGCGAGATACCGGAGTCAATCCGTGAATTTTTCCTGACTGTATTGGCTGGTCTGACTCGTCGGCGTAGAGAAAGCGTTGCTATTGCAAGTGAAGTAGAATCGTTGTCTCAGGACCTCATTTACACTTTTCGAGGAGACATATAAAAACTTCCAAGCATATGACTCTTGGATTAGCTTTGCTGAAGGTTATCAACATCTTAAAAAGGTATGGACATTGCTGCAGTTATAACGTCATCGGGAAGCTTGAAACAGAAATGACGCACGCGGCAACAGAACGTTGGCAAGTCTGTCCAGCAGGAATGAAGCTGGTTCCACAAAGATATGCACGACACCGTTGGAATTATATTTCAATTCGAGGAGTCCACTATTGAGGGATTACAAGATCAAGCTGCCACTCTCTCAACGGATCCACAACCAGGAACATCTGATTTCGCTGATACATTGTCAACGGATTCACAATCAGGGACATCTCAATCAGAGCATTGCGAAATTACGGAATGTGCCATGCCTGATTTACCAAAAGAGAATATACGTTTGAACAGGCGACGAGCCTATGAAACTATCGTTGATGATCTACCATCGTACATTAAGAAGCCTCGAATGATCGACAGATTTTTGTCATCAGATGACGGAAAAAGGTACGATATTCCGGACAATTTGACGACGGTAACTCAACTTGATATGGTCTGGATGTTTTCGCATGTAGTGAAGGTACCGAACGTGCCAATGTGGACAGGATTCAACAGCCGTCTATTGAAAGATAACAGCTTGAAGCAGAATATATCACATCTCACGCCCGTCAATGATTCTCTGACAGATAAGGCAGTCGTACTTATAACGATGTATGACAGTCAGAAAATTGCTGAGGAATGCTGTCAAAAATATATTCAGGTTACATACGATTTAGCCATTTGCAGAATAGCATTCCAAATCCAATCAACTGAATCATCTGAGGTACAAAATTTTAACAACATCTTCATTCACTTGGGTCAGTTCCATATCAAGATGTCGTATTTTAAAACCATTGGCAAATTCATTGATAGCTGCGGTCTAACACATGCAATGGTTGATGGCGATCTTCTGGCCAGTGGATCTGAGAACGGCTTTATTACTGACAAACATTTCAACAGATGTAAAAGATTACACCCGATTGTTTCACTGGGAATACAAATGTTGCACTTCGAGGCATTTCTTCGGCATGAAGGAATTGAAGTCTCTGATGGTATCAAATTGCAACTCCAACAGGTACAAGCAGAGCAAGATTTCACCGTAAGGGGGCGTCCACATATTACGTAACGCGTATGGGGGGTGATGGAGCGTTACGGTCTGTTACGTAGGGGAGGGGGGGGGGGTCTGAAATTTTGTTACGTAACATTCAAAATACAGCTATTTTGACTCCGCGGCACGTAGAAGTTTTCGATGCATATCTCAAAAGATACGCGCACAGAGCATCGAAAAAAAAGCTCAAGAGGAATGTATTACCTCTGTATAAAGATGAGGCTAATTAATGGTTCTCTTTTTCAAATTTATAGCTCCTAAAAATAAAGTGTTGTATTGGCACGTATGGATCTTATTTTCAGCCTCCAGGAATTGAAACACTTGAATTTATTATCAAAAACCGAAAATGTGAAACGTTACGTAACAAGTAGGGGGTTCATCGTTTGTTACGGTTCGTTACATGGGGGAGGGGGGGGTCTAAAATGACCCAAAATCGCGTTACGTAATATGTGGACGCCCCCTAATAGAACAGAATGGACCACTCTCTGAATTATTAGCACGATATTCCGAGTATGAAGAAAGAACATTGGCTGGAGAATTCGGCAAAACCCCACAGTTTTACATTTTGTACACCAAACTGATCTATTATTATCTATCACATACTCTCTAGAAGTATTAGAACGGCAGATTTCGAACGCTACCGATATATTTTGCCGAAAATCACGAATTTGTTCTTCACCGTGAATCATCAAAATTATGCACGGTGGACAGTGAAATATTATGACAATTTGCTGAGAGTCGGTGATACTCATTGGGGACTTATCAAAGAATTCAGAAAAGGCTCTTTTAGAGCAAAAAGAACGGATAAACCATTTTCACGACAGCCCATTGACATAACTTTGGGACAGACAATCAATGCTGATGCTGGTAGGAGACTGACCGGGGTGACAAATTTCACAAATTCAATATCTGTGCGCCAACGATGGGCAAGAAGTCACAGTCTTCGAGTGGCTATTATATCGCATGTTCTTGGGGTAACAAGGATGACAGCAGATTTGGAACCAACCAAGATGAATAAGCAGATTGACTGCTTAAACCGATTCATGAGTACAGTGGATAAAAACATGAGCCCATTCCGGGAAGATCTCGACAAAGAATTGCTGTTTAATATTGCAACAGGGAGAGCAGCAGCAGAGTCAACAGCCGATTTTCTCTTAAATGTGGAAGAAAAAGGAAATCGTTTACGTGAGGATTTCATTTCTGCATGTCACGAAAACCCTGCAAGATTTGAAACTGCAATCCCGAAGAATACTTTGAATAATTTCAAAGCGGAATGTGTGAAAAAAAAAGTTAAAATTAATAACAAAGTACAGGAAGTGCCTATGCAGAGAGACCTCTTTGGACGAATGCTCGGAATTTCGATAGAACACAGTATCGACATTGCGAAAGTAATGAAGATTCCTCTCACGCCAGTGCCGATGTCTATGTGCAGCTTGTATGGCAAAAAATGTACGACTACGAAGTCAGTTCTGGTAAAAATTTTCGAGAAAAAAACAGGCAGTGTATCTCCATCAGCACCACTGATGGATATCATTATTGTGGATGGACTTTTCATGCTACACCTGATGAAAGATATACCGAAAACTTTCGGATCCATATCCAAAAAATTCTTGAAATTGGTCGAAAGGTCAGATGCTCAAAGGATTGACATAGTCTTCGATCAATATTTCAAGCTATCAATTAAAGATCACGAACGTTCATCGAGAGACGGATTCCAAGGCATCAGTTACACGATCACTGGGGCTGAACGACATCACGAAAGAACTGAAAAATCTCAAGTTCAAAGAAGCTATTGTAAATTTCATCATAGAACATTGGGCAGCTAAGGAAATGATACCGTTAATCGGTAACAAGATAATTTATTTGAATCCTCATAATTTATTTGAGATTCGCTCAGGCATATTCATGTGACAGAACTGCATGAAGCATTGGGTGGGCCTTTATGCAAGACAATGCCAAGGTTCCATGCTCTCACCGGTTGTGATTACAATCCCGCCTTTTATAGGAAAGGTAAAGCAACACCTTTCAAAATCCTCTAGAAGTCACCAGAATTTTAGACAGCTTTTGCGTCTCTTGCTGAACAGTGACAACGATAATGGTGGATTCTGACAAAATTACGATGATTAAACTATCGAACAGCACCTTGAACAGCACCTTGAACAGCACGCTATTCGTCACCTGTAGATTTTCAAATACCTGCTCAAGTTTGAGGAAACGATTTTCAGTAATTTCAGGGTATTATTTTCCACTTTTTGTATAAGTTGATCTTTTGAATCAATATGTTAATGGCTTCATATGGAATGCTATACTTCGGATGATGTAAATCAAAAATAAATGCGATATTTTATGGAATCCAAATAAGCTAGATTGAATATGTTAGAAATTCATTTCAGAAGTGAAAGACACGATTAATTATTTAAGATCCAAGGTATATATTGTAACGATGCGTATAAAATAAGATAATATAAGACATGATACATTATACTTTCTTTTCCGTGAAAATAAAATAAAATATGTATAGTACGATCGAACGCAAGATATGATATGGTACCCCCTTCATAATTGAATGAGAAGCAAAATAAAATGAGCTACATTCCCTCCGTCTCTGAAAAATAAAATAAAATATAGTAGGTATAATCGAACGACAGAAAATAAAATAGGATATGATATGGTCCACTCTTCAACGTTTAAATAAATTAAAATCGGATTGACACAGCATAATAATTATACATATAGAATGAAAAGCAAAATAAAATTATACGAAGCAACTGCAACTTCGGAAATGTTCGGCTTCTCCTGTTCAACGAGTGCGACGAAGAGAGAAGGTTTGTCTCTGTCTACCGAACCCAACCGACGCGCCGCGAGACCCCGGCACGTTATCCCCTCCACCCAGCCTTCTGGCGTCCCCTCAGCTAGTTTTCGTTCGAAGAATGACACTTTCAACTATTACCTAAAAATAAATATTTTTTAAACAGCTACTATTGATCCTGGCAACGATTTCCCACCGATAAATTTTCATGTCAACTTTCGTTTCATGTACTCTGAACATAGATCAACAATTTGGGGCCAAAACTAAGTGATATACTTTTACTTGAAATATCGTTTTTTTCCCCACCCCGTAAATCCCGTACCCCCCGGGTGCGGCCAGCCAGGATCGGGATTTTCGGATAAGAACCCCTCAGGCATCTGTAAGCTTCATTTTCGTGTCGTCTCAAATTACCCGACGAAAATGGTCGCTAGCTCTACGACTAGGGCCTAAGCCGCCTCGTTTATGGTTGGTATGCGATTGTGTGTGATCAAACGAAAGTGCAACACACGCACACAATCGCATATCGATGATAACGAGGTGGTTTAGCCCCCTGCTGCCACGTGGAATAGCTTTGGGCAACAGACCAAAAATTATTCAGACACGGAATCCGACTTTTGTTTCTGGATCGTGTCCGCTTGATAAAATTTCCACAAGATTTTTTTTTACTTGGACTCTAAATGAAAATGTATTTTGAGCGTGTAAATCGACGTAAAACCGTTCGTCGGTGGCCTCCGAATTTTGACTAAATCGAGAATGACTTATATTCTGAAGAGGAATTACTAATTCTTTGGGCTGAAATGACCTTCTTCTGCCGCGTTATAGCATCCCGGCAAAAATTTGTTCATTTTGGTACGCATAAATGGTAAATCGCGCATATGAAATGGGGAAATTTCTGCCCCCCCCCCCAATGGCACAGCGGCTTAGATGAGGGGGAAAAATGTCCTCCTTTTGGACGCACTATATTGTTACGGAGTACAAGGACTAAGTAACAGAATTAAAAGGGTCCTCCCGAAATGATCAAGGCGAAGCGTGAAAGAGTAGGTTTATCAATGAATCAAGATTTTATTAACGGAACGTGTTTCCAGTTTTAAGTCTGAAACAAGACTAATATTCACAATAATGCTGGTCGTCGAAGCGACCAGAAGATTCCGCTATTTCTCTTCAGTTATTTAACATGCGAAGGTTTATCTTTTAAGTCATGCACAAAGTGTTCATGAAGTGAGGAGGCACCTCCGTTACACTGCCCCCCCCCCTCAAACGTAGAGTCGACCCGACTCGAAAACAGGTCGTCGGGGACGACGCGCTGGGTGTTGTCTTCCATCGAGAGAATCGGAGCTGCGGCTCAAAGGTATGGTTCGGACCCTCGACTACCACGCGACATTCGCCTTCACTCTCGGGGTAAACCGCAGAAAACCCCGAGAACGCGGTCAAACACCAACTCTTGTCCGAGAACAGGAACTCAGGAACCAGGAACTCAGGAACCAGGAAAAACGAGGATCTCAGGAACTCAGGCCTGGAGAAACTCAAGACTCCACGGAACGTTGGTCTTGGGCCCGGAGAACGAAAGAACAAGGATGTCACAGGATAGGGCAGGCCAACGATCACAGGAGATCCAGGGAAAGACGGGGAGATCGTCTAGAAATCAGAGGACAAGAATGAATCCTCAGATAATACGGGGAAAATCAAAGAATTAAATCTCCGTTTTCCATTGTTTCTCAGCGAAACGGGATTTAATTATCAATACACACAGTATAAATAGTAAAAAAACAGAATAAACTCCGGAATAAAAGAAATTGGAACGATCATAGCTCATATCCAGTTTGAGAGAGTCCGATCTTCCAAAAATCCATGAAGAGATCCGTGTTTCGCTGAAGACGTGTAGAAATCCGTGTCTTTCCGAAGGTAGATTGAGATCCGTAGATTAAGACTGCTGTAAGAAACACATCTTCGACCAAGACCAGGGATTTCTCAATCATCCCATCAGGTTGAAGAGGATAACTGTAAAAATGCCTAACACAAATAGGTTGAGAAACGAAGCAATCCGAGCGACGTTCAGATAATTCAGATCCTGAGGCAAAGCCATGAGCTACTCTATCAAAACACTCGTCTCGAGGTCTCCTTTAAAGTATGAGTTTAAAATGTTTAAAGATCATTGCCCTTTAGGAACTATCGTCCCATCGACTTATTGACGACGCGAGGGCACTAGGTTCGTAAACAATAACTGTCCCATCGACTTATTGACGACGCGAGGGCACTATTGTCCCATCGACTTATTGGCAATGCGAGGGCACTTCCTGTATGAACAATAATTGTCCCGTCGACTTATTGACGATGCGAGGGCACTACGTTTGTAAGCAATAACTGTCCCACCTGTGTTGTTACTGAATGTTGTTACTGAATGTTACGGAGTACAAGGACTAAGTAACAGAATTAAAAGGGTCCTCCCGAAATGATCAAGGCGAAGCGTGAAAGAGTAGGTTTATCAATGAATCAAGATTTTATTAACGGAACGTGTTTCCAGTTTTAAGTCTGAAACAAGACTAATATTCACAATAATGCTGGTCGTCGAAGCGACCAGAAGATTCCGCTATTTCTCTTCAGTTATTTAACATGCGAAGGTTTATCTTTTAAGTCATGCACAAAGTGTTCATGAAGTGAGGAGGCACCTCCGTTACACTGCCCCCCCCCCTCAAACGTAGAGTCGACCCGACTCGAAAACAGGTCGTCGGGGACGACGCGCTGGGTGTTGTCTTCCATCGAGAGAATCGGAGCTGCGGCTCAAAGGTATGGTTCGGACCCTCGACTACCACGCGACATTCGCCTTCACTCTCGGGGTAAACCGCAGAAAACCCCGAGAACGCGGTCAAACACCAACTCTTGTCCGAGAACAGGAACTCAGGAACCAGGAACTCAGGAACCAGGAAAAACGAGGATCTCAGGAACTCAGGCCTGGAGAAACTCAAGACTCCACGGAACGTTGGTCTTGGGCCCGGAGAACGAAAGAACAAGGATGTCACAGGATAGGGCAGGCCAACGATCACAGGAGATCCAGGGAAAGACGGGGAGATCGTCTAGAAATCAGAGGACAAGAATGAATCCTCAGATAATACGGGGAAAATCAAAGAATTAAATCTCCGTTTTCCATTGTTTCTCAGCGAAACGGGATTTAATTATCAATACACACAGTATAAATAGTAAAAAAACAGAATAAACTCCGGAATAAAAGAAATTGGAACGATCATAGCTCATATCCAGTTTGAGAGAGTCCGATCTTCCAAAAATCCATGAAGAGATCCGTGTTTCGCTGAAGACGTGTAGAAATCCGTGTCTTTCCGAAGGTAGATTGAGATCCGTAGATTAAGACTGCTGTAAGAAACACATCTTCGACCAAGACCAGGGATTTCTCAATCATCCCATCAGGTTGAAGAGGATAACTGTAAAAATGCCTAACACAAATAGGTTGAGAAACGAAGCAATCCGAGCGACGTTCAGATAATTCAGATCCTGAGGCAAAGCCATGAGCTACTCTATCAAAACACTCGTCTCGAGGTCTCCTTTAAAGTATGAGTTTAAAATGTTTAAAGATCATTGCCCTTTAGGAACTATCGTCCCATCGACTTATTGACGACGCGAGGGCACTAGGTTCGTAAACAATAACTGTCCCATCGACTTATTGACGACGCGAGGGCACTATTGTCCCATCGACTTATTGACAATGCGAGGGCACTTCCTGTATGAACAATAATTGTCCCGTCGACTTATTGACGATGCGAGGGCACTACGTTTGTAAGCAATAACTGTCCCACCGACTTATTGGCAACGCGAGGGCACTATTTTCCAATCACTTCAATTATGGTTTGGTTATCGTGTTTTTAATTCCCATAAGTAATCCCAATTCCTCTAGTATAACCTCCTTTGATAAAAACTGTCCTCAGACTGAAGAAATGACACACACTTCAAATCAATAACTGACGCCAGCTTCAAATTATTGAACAGCGCCACATTCACGCATCGTATTCGGTCACAGAGTTTGAGTCGAAGGATTTATCATTAACTTCACTCAAATCACTCATAACCTGATAGAAAGAAAATTAGGCTATAGAGGTTAGGCTGAAAGAGAGGCCTGAAATTAGGGTTGGATTCATCATCCGAAACCCCTACTACCTCTTATACATATAACTGATTCGTCAAAAATTGGAGTATGATTTTTAGGCAAAATTCTGTGTAAATCATGTTAAGGCTATTTTTAAGGTAGAAGATAGTCTTCGTCCCTTGTCTACCTGCTTTTAGTTTCTTGGTTGGCTCCGATTTTGATTACCTCCCCGACTATTTTCGCGGAAATTACAAGCGGGTGTTCGCGAACTTGAAGGTGAATTATAGAGATGTTGATTTTGGTCTGAGCCGTCACGACCGTTACTATCCCGGTCACGCCACGAATTCTGTCTATCTGGCTGATTTCTATCCAAATTGTCGATGTGACGTTTCAAAGCGAAACATTTTTGGGCATCATGACCTGTCTTTTTGCAAAATAAACAAGTTTTAATATAGTTTCGGTTTTGCTGCCTCTCATTATAACTCTCGTTATTTCGGTGGGAGTTGGATTGGCTCTGTTGCGGCCAAGGAGTGGTAGAGGGTTTCGCTGGGGAACTCTTAACAGGAGGAGCGGGTTTTTCCTCAGCGATTTGACGAACTCGTTGAGAGCCCAGGGCCTCTTGATTGAGGATTTCAATCTCCAAACCTCTAACAATAGCGTCACGCAGGGTAGGAGGCTTGGCCATCTTTAGAGCATGTTTCGTCGCTGGGTCTGAGATTGCGTTTATAAATCGAGCACAGGTTAATTTATCCCTGCTCGCTCCAAGACAATCTGGGATAGCACTACGTGCTAACCGCTCAAGATCATGACCAAGAGTGGCCAGATCTTCTCCCTTTTTCTGTCGCCGATTTTCAAACTGTGTGAAATAAAGATCCGAAAGGTGTTCGTCCCCGAAACGCAATTTCAGAGCAGTGCAGATTTTTATGAAATCTCGCGCGTCTGAGTCAGTTAACGAGCTCAGTGCGCTCAAAGCATCTCCTCGCAAAGACGCGGTCAAAGTCGCAGCCTTCTCTGCGAAACTCCAATTGTTTAACTCCGCGATCATGGTGAATTGTCGCTCGTAAATGGCCCACGGAGTCGAACCGTCATAATTACTCGGTCTCACATTCTGTGAGTTCTTGGATCGGTTTTCCGAAGCAGAGACTCCCGGATTTGAGCCTTGGGGGACCGACGGCCCAGCAATTGGTAAAGTTAACGTGGGGGGATTCATTGGCGCGAGATGGTTCGCAGAAAAGGCGGACAGAGCTTCCGTGATTATGTTCCGCAAACTCTCCTGGTTCAAAACAACGTTTTGTTCCGGAGCTCTTTGGGGAACTCCTGCCTCCACCCTCGCTAAACGACCATGATGAAACTCCTCAGCACTCCTGCCGTCATTCAAGTAATCAAGCGCACGCGGAGGAAAAACAATGTCATTTCTCGATACATAAACAGTTTCCGGATAAATCCGCTCCCGTTCTCCGCTCACTCCCTCTGGGATGTAGCTATTCCTGGCAATAGGCCTGTTAATCCTAAAATTTGGGCTGGCTCCTACTCGGGGTACGGCGAGCCGGGCATCCTCTCGACCTAAATTCGTGGCCGAGCCAGCCTCTACATTATCGCCATGCCTGTGTGGCGATCCCGGGTTCCCAACCCTCGGGTGAGCATCGCCACACGTCAGGTCTCTACGTCTCACGTCGGTGTCGTAACGTAGTGCATTCTCACTACGCACTTGAGAATGACGCACCGGTGTGAACGTCGCCAGTGGCATCGTTCCACTTGTACCGGCTCTATTTAAGAATTGAAATTCTGACCTTGGCGTCACGCCGGGCGCGTTTTGGTTCAGAACCTGATTGGGGGACGTGGTGCGGCTCCTTGGAATCGGCCTGGGTTGTTCTTCCAGGACCTGGACTCCGCGGCTTTCCACTCTCTCCAGGCGAAGACGCAGTTCCTGTTGTTGAAGACGGAGCTCAGCCTGGGTGCGAAGTCGTTCCTCTCTTTCGTTTTGGAGTTGAGCTTCGAGATCACGTTCGATCTCGACCCGTTGCGCTACGAGAGCCCGCCTTCGTTCTTCGCGTTCCCGAACGACCTCGAGTCGGCGAACCTCCAACTCCAGGCGACGTTCTTCCTCAGCATGCTCCTGAGCAAATAAGTTTTCCTCTCGGATATTATTGAGCTCACTAATTATTTGGCTCCTCATCTGTCGTTGTAGCAGCGGGTTTGGAGAGGCTTCACGATCCTCTCCTTCTCCTCGGAACGGCGTCCGTGGTCGCTGAACGTCCAAGATCGGGGGAGTCGCAGGCCTTTGGTCAGCTGCGGTCAACCCGTCGATCTCAGCTAAAAGGGAAGGTAGTCCCCGAGTACTCCGAGTCACACGCCTCTGTTTCTGTAGAGACGGTGCTGGCAGTTCGATATTCCTTTCATTCGTAGACATTTCTTCGTATTCTTTTTCGTGTGATTTTCCTGTATTCGCTTTCGTCGTATTCTTAAAGCACCACTTTACACCTTTCTCTCACAAATCGCTCAAAATCGAGTCAGGAAGATCCCACTTCTGACACCAAATGTTACGGAGTACAAGGACTAAGTAACAGAATTAAAAGGGTCCTCCCGAAATGATCAAGGCGAAGCGTGAAAGAGTAGGTTTATCAATGAATCAAGATTTTATTAACGGAACGTGTTTCCAGTTTTAAGTCTGAAACAAGACTAATATTCACAATAATGCTGGTCGTCGAAGCGACCAGAAGATTCCGCTATTTCTCTTCAGTTATTTAACATGCGAAGGTTTATCTTTTAAGTCATGCACAAAGTGTTCATGAAGTGAGGAGGCACCTCCGTTTGGACGCACAATATTATATCTGGGCCGAAATTATCTGTAAAATACAAAAATTAACAAATCACTGGCAACGATCTAAACAATAATTAATCCATCCATCCAATTTTTACTCGAAAGATTTTTTTAATAAACTGTTAATCAGTTTTTTCGGCCTTTCTGTGGTCTGAATGCACTCGAATTGTGGATTTTCTCAAAGAACGATAGAGTGACCACTAGGTAAGCGCTAGTGTCGAATCTAGGGAATATTTGAATTTCGAGTTTCAATAGCACGAAATCTAATGTATATCTGAGTTTTCAACGAGTACCATCGAAATAATTGTATCGAACTCTACGAATCCTGACAATATCAACAATAAACACGACAAAAAGTGTTTTCTGGAACTGCGATTGAGAAAATGGTCAATTGAGTGCCGTTCCTCAGTTAGAGGCAAAAAGAATAAAAATTGGTTGGTATAGTCCAATATCAACCATCATAATGTAAAGAGCCGAACGATAGAGTCACACAAACAATAATTAATCCCATCGGGTTAGATAAGGGGGAAGTTTCACGCATTTTTTTCTACTCTTTTATCAGATAATTTTATTGATAAGAAAACATATCGCGCCTAATTGTTTCTACTTGGTTTTCACGTAAATCAAGTTTTCCCATACAGCGTTTGAATTTCGCGGTCGCATGCAACGTCACACATTACCTTTACGTACAGATTTACCGTCTGACGGCGCTGCGGACAACCATGATCAACAGAAGAACGTGGCTGCCGAGGTACTGTGTGACGTCACGAGGCGTTTGAAAATGATTAATTTTCAATTACTATTTACAGTCACATAGAAGTTGATGAAGATAATTTTTATAGTTTATATCTAACAATTGTTTTTAATTATCACGCACCCATTTATCACGGATATTCGTTACTCTTAAACCTGCGGAAACTTTTCTGTTTCAAATTCCGGTTCGATTTTAAGCCAGTCTGAAAGCTTCGCTTTGTCGCCACTCCGAAGGCGCCGCGGTCGCCCAACGCGAAGAATCGCGGGGTCTGAATTTTGTAGTTTTGCGAACGCGTCAAATCCGCCATCTTAATCGCCTCGACAATAAATCACACAAATTAGTTATCAGCCGTGCGACGTTTCGCTGTCTATTAATCCGTCTATACTCTATACCGCGGCGATTGATCGTCTCGATTCGATGTCGACGCTGTGAAAAAAGGAAAATATATACCCACGCCCCGAATTCACACGATCAACGAGCGACAGTTTACATCAGAAGGCACGACGCAGACACCGCGTAAACCATGGACCCCATTCCTCGGACCCACGAAGGTGCGTTTAACCACATTTTCAGTATCGGGGCTACGAGGCGACACGAATCACAAAAGACGAGGTCGTGTGTCTCTTATCGCATCGGCAATAATTTTTCCTACCCAGCCACCGATTTTCCCGGATAGAAAGATCGGCTTTATTCGTTTTTCGAGACTCTATTTACACAACTGTTTGATTTCCCTCGCAGATATCGAGGCCCAGATTCGCGAAATACAGTCGAAAAAGAAGGAGATTCAACAAACTATAACCGAAAAGGAACAAGTCGGGCTCGGAAAAACCGGGTTTTACGATCAGGACATATACGACGGTACCAACAACAAGTACGATGGTTATGTCACTTCTATCGCCGCCAACGACGAGGTCGAGGTAAGCTTCAACTTGATTCAATGAATTCTCGACTCAGACGCTGATATAATTGCATAAAAAACGAATGTTCTTCACTCTCCTTCGCAGGATGAGGATTACGAGCCAAGTACATTCAGTCAGAGCAAGAGACCGGGCTACAACGCTCCCGCCGCTCTCCTCAACGATGTTGCGCAGGTAATTTGTCCAGTTATAAATTTAAACTGATTTTGGGTCAATTTTGGCACCGAACAAACTCTCTCGGGGCCAAAATGAGCAATTTGTTCGACTGAGAAGCGAAGAATAACTCTTTTTAAAATTTGTAATCATTTATAGAGCGAGAAGGACTACGACCCGTTTGCGGACAGGAGGCGACCGACGATTGCTGACCGAGAAGATGAATACAGACAAAAGCGACGGCGTATGATTATCTCTCCGGAACGTGTTGATCCATTTGCCGAAGGTGGGTAATATTCGTTTTTCCATATTACAATATTTTCAAGTATAAGAATCGCAGGTAAATTGTTCGTAACTATAATTCTTCGAGGTGAACCAAATTTTATCTTCGAAAAAATTGTGCAATTCATCCGCTTTGTTGAGCGTTCTCGTTTATTTTCTAGGTCATTTCATAGGTGAAACGTAATTTGAGTCGATGGATTTACCCCACGTTTTGCGTCGCCTCATCTATATGCATATACTTCATTTCACAGAATAGATGACAATCATATATATGATCCGATGCTAGGGAATCTTGAAACGTCTCTGGAATCGATATATCACGATTCTTTTATTCTTCGATTAAGACATTGGTCCGATGGACACGATTCACCCTGCGGAATATTCGGATAGAATCTTGTCAAGATGAATTCAAACTTTTTATAATTCTCGTGCATCGTGTCGATTTGGAGCGATTGTTGATTTCACGGACTAAAAGACATCGACGAAGGGTGTATTCGTTTTCTATAATGCTGTAAGGGGTTTGAATGGAACGAGCGAGTGAGTTTCTTGGAAATACATACTAATGTAAACATTTTTTTCCAATCTTAGTGACGGTCTGCACATTTGGAATCATCTGCTTACCCAGGATACTATGTCGAAGGTTAAACGACATTGAGTCGTGGTCACTTTTAAAGATTGCCTGTTTCGATCAGTGATATGATGAAACTTACTCCATACGTCGATCGGCTAGCTCAAATAACTTAGAAGCTTCCTCCTAGGTGGTCAGAAAAGTCATTCGAATAGATAGAAAACTGGACTCTGAAATCTTAAAGCTTAAAGCTAACTCAGATTGAAAAAGATTGATATTATGATTGAGGGATTGTTTGTTTCACTTTAATCATCCTACGTAGCAAAAAGGCGATCTCTCTGTTACAACGAGGCCTTTTTCTTGTCCGATGGATTTTCGAAGGAGAGTGAATTATTTTTTTTCATCGAAACAAGTTTCATCATATCGAACAGGCTTTACATAAGAATATCCAGTCAAAATAGAATGAGTGGTCTGAATGCAAATATTATTAATAACGAGAATGAGTTGATTTTTAGATGGCTAAAGTATTTAACGATGTGGAAGACTTGAGCGGGGCTCTGCTCCCTATGGCGCCAAAGATTCACGTACGTATGCCAAATGTCGGCTACTGCTGCAGCTCTCTTACACAAGAAAAGAAAACAAAATAATTAATGATATTAATCAAATATCAGATTTAAAAGTACTTTACTCATTAAATTGACAATAATTGTTGAGTTTTCCCTCTTCCTTCTCTTTACAGATATTACATTTTCGTCAACTTAATCCTATTTACCTATTTGTGTAACGTGTAAAGTGTAAACATTGTTGTTATTACCGATAACAGTAATTACAACGTGAGAGCGAATTCAGTAGCTTACTTGGAATATTGTTAAATATTCCAAGGACATTGACCAGATTTTATAAAAAAAATCGAATAGGAAATTGAAAAAAAAAAAAAAAAACAGAAATCAACAAAAGTTTTTAGAAGCTGAATATTATCTAAACGTTCGACTAACAGTTACGCTTTGCGTGACGTTTGATTCATGGTTACAGGCGGTAAGACACCGGACGTCGGATCAAGGACTTACACAGAGATAATGCGCGAGCAGTTTCTCAAGGGCGAGGAAACTGAGGTAATTATTGACGAAAATTTACATCCGGCTAAAATCCTGGCTAATACAATTTCGCGATATTATTTTACAGTTGAGAAAAAAATTGGTGGAAAAGGCCAAAGACGGAACCCTGAAGGCTAACGGAGAACCGAAACCTGCTCCTAAAAAAAGGGGCCGTTGGGATCAGACAGACGATACACCGTCTGTGAAAAAACAAGCCGGTACAGCAGCCACTCCAACTTCTTGGGATAACGCCGATGTGAGTCCGAGTCGATTACGATTCTTTCTGACTTGAGAATGTCTAACGCTCGATACTTGCAGGTAACGCCAGCAGCCATAAGGTGGGATGAGACCCCTGGACACGGAAAGGGCGGCGAGACCCCCGGCGCGACTCCAGGAGTCAGTACAAGGATGTGGGAAGCGACCCCCGGACACGCGACGCCTGGCGCGGTAACTCCTGGCAGGGAAACTCCGTCGCATGACAAAGCTGCTTCTAGCAGGAGAAATCGATGGGATGAAACGCCCAAAACTGAACGCGGTGGGTCTGAAATAACTTAGGAAACGGCGGTTTCAGTATCGATATTAACGTAATTTTTATTTATGTGGTACAGAAACTCCTGGACACAACAGCGGATGGGCAGAGACCCCGAGAACTGACAGAATAGCCGGAGATTTGATACAAGAAACGCCGACTCCGTCTGCCAGCAAACGTCGCAGTCGTTGGGACGAGACACCTTCAAATCAAACGCCGGGGTCCATGACCCCCCAGACTCCGGCTACGCCTCTCTCCACTCCGCATCAGAGCTCTATGCTCACTCCGAGCGGCGTTACGCCAACTGGACCGAAGGCGATGGGGCTCGCTACTCCGACTCCTGGTCATTTGATGTCCATGACTCCCGAACAACTCCAAGCCTATCGATGGGAGAGGGAAATTGATGAGCGCAATCGACCGCTGTCCGACGATGAACTTGACACCATGTTTCCACCGGGTTACAAGGTTCTTCAGCCACCCGCAGGTCCGGATTTAGAGAAGATTAATTAAGAAGCGTATTTTTGATACTGATTTTTATCTTCCATTTTAGGATACATCCCCATCCGTACTCCGGCCAGAAAGTTGACCGCGACACCTACGCCGATGGCGGGAACTCCGCAGGGATTTTTCATCCAGCAGGAAGATAAGAGCGCTAAGTTTGTGGACAATCAGCCAAAGGGTAACTTGCCGTTTATGAAGCCTGAGGATGCTCAGTACTTCGACAAGCTCCTGGTCGACGTTGACGAGGAGTCCCTGAGTCCCGAGGAACAGAAGGAGAGGAAGATCATGAAACTTCTGCTTAAAATAAAGAACGGCACTCCGCCGATGAGAAAAGCGGCGCTCAGGCAGATCACGGACAAAGCAAGAGAGTTCGGAGCCGGACCACTGTTCAATCAGATCCTTCCACTGCTGATGTCTCCGACCCTGGAGGACCAGGAGCGTCATCTGCTCGTCAAAGTCATAGATCGAATTCTCTATAAATTGGATGATTTGGTCAGACCGTACGTTCACAAAGTGAGTGTACAGATCCGAAGAGTGTGAAACTCGACGAACCCCGTTTTATCGAATTTTTATGTTTCAGATACTCGTCGTAATCGAGCCGCTGCTCATCGACGAAGATTACTACGCCCGTGTCGAGGGTCGAGAGATCATTTCAAATCTCGCAAAAGCTGCGGGTCTGGCCACCATGATTTCTACCATGAGACCCGACATAGACAACATTGACGAATACGTGAGAAACACGACGGCGAGAGCATTCGCCGTGGTCGCTTCAGCCCTCGGTATTCCGTCCCTGCTACCCTTCCTCAAGGCTGTATGTCGCAGTAAAAAATCATGGCAAGCCCGGCACACGGGTATCAAAATTGTACAACAAATCGCTATCCTCATGGGATGCGCGATTTTACCGCACTTGAAAAGCTTGGTAGAAATTATCGAGCATGGTGAGAACCTCGCGGGATACTTTGTCCATTTCTAATCGCTTAAGACCTCAATGTTCAATGTTTGTTCGTTTTATTTCGCAGGGTTGGTCGACGAGCAGCAAAAAGTCCGTACGATAACTGCGTTGGCTATAGCGGCGTTGGCCGAAGCCGCGACTCCCTACGGTATCGAGAGTTTCGATTCCGTCCTAAAACCTCTGTGGAAGGGTATACGTACCCACAGAGGAAAGGGATTGGCAGCCTTTCTAAAGGCTATTGGATATTTGATCCCCCTTATGGATGCCGAATACGCGAATTACTACACTCGCGAAGTAATGTTGATCCTCATAAGAGAGTTCCAGTCCCCCGATGAGGAGATGAAGAAGATAGTCTTGAAGGTGAGCTCAAGATCCCTTCTTCGGTATCCATAATCTTAAAACTTTGACGTAATATATCAATTATTGTTATAGGTCGTGAAACAATGCTGCGGAACTGACGGTGTAGAAGCTCAGTACATCAAGGATGAAATTCTTCCGCATTTCTTCAAACACTTTTGGAATCATCGTATGGCTCTTGACCGGAGGAATTACAGACAGGTACGATTGTTCGATTGTCTGATTCATCGGTATTACTGATTCCTAAAATTATTTCAACAGCTGGTGGACACGACGGTGGAAATAGCTAACAAAGTCGGTGCCTCGGAGATAATAAACAGAGTGGTAGACGATCTCAAAGACGAGAACGAACAGTACAGAAAAATGGTCATGGAGACTATTGAAAAAATAATGGGTAACTTGGGCGCTGCGGACGTTGACTCTAGATTAGAAGAACAATTGATCGACGGGATCCTTTACGCCTTCCAGGAACAGACAACGGAGGTAAACGATATATCGATTTTTATTTTATTCCGAGAGTCAATTTAAATTTTTTGCAGGACGTTGTAATGCTGAACGGGTTCGGAACGATAGTGAACACTCTTGGGAAACGAGTCAAAGCCTACTTGCCGCAGATTTGTGGTACGATTCTCTGGCGTTTGAACAATAAGTCGGCCAAAGTACGTCAACAAGCGGCAGATCTAATCTCGCGGATTGCTGTCGTCATGAAAACTTGTCAAGAGGTGAGATTGATCTCGGCTAGGAAATTCAGATTTCATTTTCTCACATCCTTTCAATATATTTCCAGGAAAAACTGATGGGTCACTTGGGAGTTGTGCTGTACGAATACCTCGGAGAAGAGTATCCCGAAGTATTGGGAAGTATTCTGGGCGCCCTCAAGGCGATCGTCAACGTTATAGGCATGACTAAGATGACGCCTCCGATAAAAGACCTGTTACCTCGTCTCACGCCGATCCTGAAAAATCGTCACGAAAAAGTTCAAGAAAATTGCATCGATTTGGTTGGCCGAATCGCAGACAGAGGACCCGAGTACGTATCGGCAAGAGAATGGATGCGAATCTGTTTCGAATTGCTGGAACTACTAAAGGCGCATAAGAAAGCGATCAGAAGAGCGACGGTAAACACTTTCGGTTACATCGCAAAGGCCATTGGGTGAGATTCCGAAATTATTGACTCGATACTGTCGAATTACAATTCGGTACTGAATTATTGTGTGTTTTCTCGTTGTTATCAGACCCCACGACGTGCTGGCGACGTTATTGAACAATCTTAAAGTCCAGGAACGTCAGAACAGAGTATGCACAACAGTCGCGATCGCTATTGTCGCAGAAACTTGCAGTCCGTTCACTGTTTTACCGGCATTGATGAACGAGTACAGAGTTCCTGAGCTGAATGTACAAAACGGTGTCTTAAAATCGCTATCATTCTTGTTTGAATACATCGGAGAAATGGGAAAGGATTACATTTACGCTGTCAGTCCGTTGCTGGAAGACGCGTTGATGGACAGGTCAGTCAATATTTTACACCAATTTCATCAGAGCTTGAACCGTTCATACTTATTTGTTTATTTCGTACACAGGGATCTGGTACACAGACAGACTGCCTGTGCAGCGATCAAACACATGGCATTGGGAGTTTACGGCTTTGGCTGCGAGGATGCTTTGATCCATCTGCTAAATCACGTATGGCCGAATGTGTTCGAAACGTCTCCCCACTTGGTCCAAGCCTTCATGGACGCCGTGGATGGTCTCAGAGTCGCTCTTGGCCCGATAAAAATACTGCAATACACGTTACAAGTTAGTGAAATTACCGAGTCACACGTCACGTGAATAAATTTATTATCCATTTGAAATAACACGTTCTTGCTTGTTCCAGGGTCTGTTTCATCCGGCTAGAAAAGTCCGCGATGTTTATTGGAAAATTTACAATTCCCTCTACATCGGCGGACAGGATGCGCTCGTTGCGGGATATCCGCGTATTTTGAACGATCCAAAGAACCAATACATTAGGTACGAGTTGGATTACGTTTTGTAAACGGTCCTGTGCAAAATTGTGATCTATACATATATTATTTAATCGAAACGCAACATTATGGGATCGATGGCGAGAATTTGCATAATTTTTCTCACCGATCACGTGATCATTGTGAATGACACTCAGTTGGATTGTAATTTCACATTACAATGAACCGAGTGCAATTTACAATAAACCGATCACTGTTTAAAGTTTAATAATATTGTAGATCCAAGTTTATTTTTAGGGAGGAGCACTTGAAAAATATCATTTGCAAATTGTGAATATAATGTTATGTTTATTTCATCTAAGTCACCGAATAAAATTAAACGACATAGATATGGAATTATTTTTACATACATGAACTTGATATTATAGAAATTGATTCATCAAGTATTGATATTTGTGCTAAACTAATTTTCAAAATTAAAAGATCAACAATTTTTTATTTTTTTTTCAAACTTTGACTGCGTCAAAGGTCGGATACCTTCTTTCTACAATATTCGGTGTTGATTTATACAATTATATTTAAACAACATAATGATTTATTCAAAGTTTGCTTGATGTTATTATAATTTATCGTGACATTCGCAAATTGTCGGAGTAAAATTGTTTTACTCTGGACAATCTGTATAATTAGTTCACCTGTGTATTAGAAGATAGAGGTTTCTTATCAGACCGAGAGTAATAGAGTAATAGTTGAATGGAAAACCTGTCGGGTTTGATGTCAATAAAGAGACTATGTATTACATCGAAGCCGAGAATTTGTCGTTCAGATACTAGTGCATAAGTTTATTCTCTGTAAGTTTGATAATAAACATTAATGTATGTACTTGGAAATGGTGTCTGAGTATTGAGTTATTATTCCATTCCCGCATCTCTCACAATATTTAATACAGATTTTTATGAACATTTATGACGCGCGAAATTCAAACGCCGTATTGAAAAACTTGATTTACCAACTGCAAACAATTGGGGAAAAATTCAAACCAGATATATATTTTTTTTTATTATAAAATAGATATATTTTGAACTGTGATACACTTATTTTTTTCTCTTGTTCTTATTATCTTTATAATCAACTTTAACAAACACAATAATTAAAAAATAAAATAAAATAAATTGGAGAAACAAAACTGAAGAAACACTTTTACCTACCGTCAACTCTTCCATCAATTCTCAAAACTTTAGGAATATTTTGAAAAGTGATTACTAGTGATTAGAGAATTGCAAAAAAAAAAAAAAAAAAATGGAAACGAAACTTCATTATTAAAAAAGCACCTCACAAATAGTAAAGGACATAAGAGCACTTTATATGCATAATTATTACTTATAATGCGTTTTAGAATCCTCGGACTTGATTAATTATTTCAAAATATTCCCATCGAATTGCCCCCTACTATCGATGACTTTAGAAAAAAAGTATTGAAAAATACCTTTTTTCGCTAAAGTTGAGCAGATTTTTAAAATTAACTTGATTATTTTATTCAATATTAATATAATAATGTATCATATATAAATCTAATTTAAAATTGTAATTTCAATAAAACAATTACACCATCAACTACAGTGGTTCGCAAGGTTCTCTTTCTTTCTCTTCGATGACGAATAGACATATCTTAAAAATTATTTTATTACATCGTCTACGTTACAATATACCTAGGTGTAAATTCAAGAGTATACATAGAGAAAGAATGCTGGACACAATTTAACGAGCTTTCAAAAACGGCAATGTAATTATGAATACTTCCATATTGTTTCTTTCAACAGAGTCGTAATATGTCTTATTGTTATTGATAAGCTACATACTATCATTAACCAGCAAGTATTTCAATTACCAATTTTACCTGTGCATCTACGATTAGTATTCTGCTATATCAGTTACGTAGCCAACACACTTTCTTGTTTTATACTCTTTTTTTTTTTCTCCTCCTTTTTTCTCGGTGTAACTTACAGATTATATAATTCCTGAACGTATTTATTTATTACACTCTGTCCGTGTTTAAAAAATTCACATATTTCATCTCAGTCGCGTACACATACACACAATCCTACTTTATTTTATTATTTTAACTGTTTTTTTTTTTTTTTTTTTTTTGTAAATTTATATTTTCATTCAAAAATTGAATACTCTACGATGAAATTATGGTTATTGTTATTATTATTATATCTATAATTAATTGTTTTTCTACTCTTCATTTTTTTTTTCTTCTTTCTTATGTATATAAATACATTATTTACTCTACAGAATAATTATATATTATTCGAAATATCATTTGTTGAGAAATATAAGTTAAAATATTTTTTTCTTGTGCTTTTGATGCATTGAGATTTTATTTTGTCAGTTTGAAAAAAAAAAAAAAGTTGACGTCTATATTACTGACTAAGCTGATGATTAACTTTTTCTTTCTCTTTATATTTATATACTTTGATATTGCAATTTGCGTGAGGTGGAAAGAAAACAAACCACACAATTTCATGTTGAATAATAGTTAATGGCATCGACAATACAAATTACATACAAGATGTTGAGTAATTAAATATATACATATTATATATATATATATATATATATATATGTATTTTTTATTCATATTTCTACAGTATTAACGACAGTTTATTTATTTTTTTCAAATATATATATATATATATATAGTATCTATAATCCAAAGTGGTACATGAATCGGCGATACCGCCGTCAAAACACGTAGATACAGTTTTCAGTCAAAGTTTATGTATTATTCAATTCAATTCACCTTTTACACAATTTTATTTTTCTTTTTTTCTTTATTTTTTTGAATCTGAAATTAACTATAGTTGAAAAATAGTTGTAAAGTAAAAGGTGGAAATAGATTCAGATTTGAGTATCCTTTGTAGAGTATTTATACACGATAATGCTAAAAAAAAGAAATAAAAAAAAAAAAAATAAAATAAAAACAGTACATAGAAGACAACTACTTATACGTGATGTAAAAATGATTCTCTGAATTTTTCTTATCAATATATTTATATATGTATATAGTTTATAGAATGGTAAAAAGTCTACTTATTACAATATTATATAGAATATATTTATAAGAAGATGATCTTATCTCTTGAAAACTGGTTTTATTTATTTATATATATATATTTTTTTTTTGTTAAATACATAAACAAAACAGGGATATAATAATTTCGAACGTTTATTAATGCTTATTATTTTCGGTGAATACAAATACAAATTTTCAAGATACAAGATCAATTAACAATCTGTGCGATCTGAAAATATCACAATAAAGTATTATTTTCAGATCATACAAATTATGCAAAAATTGTTTGGCATTCTAATATGGCTTTTGTCCACTGTGAAGACGATAAAATATATTTATTAATGTTTTTTTTTTCTTTGAGAAAAATTCAAGTAACGTAGAAGTTATATCTCGAAATTTGTTCAATTAATACAAAAGAAACCATCGTCTTTCAAGTACGGTAAATAACATATTTGCTAACAATTTCTCCTTCCTTCCTATTATCATGGCAGTAATTTTACCAATGTTCAAGTAATGTAACAACAGTCAATTTTCATAATCGTTTATACACACCTAAAACCGATTAAAACTCTGATTACATAATTAGGAACTAAATTCGAAGAGAGAAAAGAAAAAACAACAGAACATGAAATCAGATATTTAATGGATGAATATGAATGAATGTTGAAAAAAAAATGTCTCTGTACTTTGTCTTTCATCAAAATGCAATATTTATATTGTTTCAAGCCCCCCTTATCATTTATAATATCGCGCCTCGTCTGTAAGCGATGCTGTTCCGACTAAAATATTCTCCTAACTAAAAAGATTTCCCTCGGAGTTTTTTATTATATAATAATCAAAACAGTACCGCTTACAAATTAATCACCTCGAAACAGTCTCTATCTTCGATTCTTGGTCTCTGAAATTGGCGTTCCAAATGTATCGTGGCATGCGTATTTTTCCCTCGACTCAATATCCCGATCAGACGTAATCCCGTTTGTTTTTGGACTTACTATTCTGTTTCAGGGTTCTTTTGTAACTGCGTGTCAGACTGTGCGTTGCCGCACTGCTCATCGCAGCCTTAGTGCATGCCACGGCACCTATTTCCTAATTTCTGTCCCTGAAAGAGAAATCAGAAAACAATAATTATACAACTTTGTTATCTCGTCTCGATGATAAATTATAGATGAAAACCCACTCACCCTGGTCCAGGATAGTAGTAAGGGGGAGGTCGCTCATACTCGGTGCTGAGGGGCGGTGCTGCGGTAGCAGGTTGGTACCTAGGTGGCCCCCCGTTTGGGAAATCCCAATTCCTAAAATCAGAAATATCGCGTAATCAGTATCCCAAAGATAGTTAATAACGAGCAGACGTTATAATCCTGAATTAAAATAGTGGAAAATACTCTTCGAGGCTCATCGATCGGCGCTATTTAATCTACGTAGGACTTTACACCGAGTAATATTGGCCCAATGACCGATTCGAGATTGGAATCTACGACATGAGACGTTTTGAATTCGGTTGATTGGCGTAAAATCAAAAATTCATCTAAACGACTTACGTGCGGAGGCGTATTGAGAGATGTGAGAGGCCTCCCCTCAAGGTTCCCACTCACCTGGAAATAACCAGGACAACAATGTGACGATGAACCGATGCACGAATATTGAATTAACGAAACAGTTAATGAACCGAATGTAAAAGAATCATAAAGGAAATAGAACAATACCCGATGAGTGGGAACCCTGTTTAAAAAGTATAATTACAACTAAAAACCTAACATACAATGTAAAATCTACTTATTCGGTACGAAAAACATCTCAAGATATCCAAAATGGAGTAAAACTAAATAAATATAAGATAGAAAAGCATGCAGACTCTTAGTTCAGAAACAATATATGTATAATCAAGTGAGTTCGGTATCTTGGGGTGCTAGTCTAAGCTAGAATCTATTCTCCAGATAAAAAAAAGTCTTTGTCGAGTTCTAATGACTCATGAACGTCGTATTCTTATCAAGACTGAAAGTCCGAAGGTAAAATATAATAATTTGAACGAAAATTATGATCAAAGAAGGACAACGAGACATAGAATACATCACTATATAGTGTTATGGATGTGAAGAAGACAATAAGAGGAGTAAGCGTTTCGAATGAAATTAGTAGAACAGAAACAGTAACATAAAAAATTGTTATTAATAACCGAATGAAAACTTACCCTGAATATTATCAGAGATTGAATAAATTTGTCTTTGTAGTATTGGATTGTAGGAAGTTAAATTACTACTGTAAAGCTTGTGTGGCAAGGCGAAACTAATAAGAGATAAAATTTATTTTAGCAGATGTAAAGATAATTCTAAATATATATGTGTATATATTGCATTATGTTGAATTTGGATATCTCAATATGACAATTCTATGTTACACAATTAATTATAAAGTCCTTTCGTTATCGTAAAAAATTCACATATTCAATAATTATATAACATCGTTCAACTTACTTGGGCGCAAGATCCGAATATCTTGAATCATTGTTAGACGAGCTCTGATGAGCATCCGGGATCCTTTCCCGCTCGCTATATCCCACAGCCGGTCCGTCATAGCTCTCGACAAAAGTCGTTGGATGATGTCTGCTATGAGCAGTGTGCTTTTTGTCGTGAACACTGAAACGGGAATGGGAAAAGCGATAAAATAATACCCAATAATCTTCCAAAAAAAAGATTCACGATAAAACATGCGGTTCAAAAGTGCTTCTTTTTAACGCTTAGTTTAGGATTTGTGTTTGTCAATTATTATAATCCGTGGTAAATAAAGAAATGAATACTTTTATACTTCAAAAGTGCAATTTTTTTTTTTTTTCTCTTTTCTTTATCAGACAAAATCAAATATTATCATACATAACAGAAATTATATCTATGTATATGTATCTAAAAACTAAATGCATGCTAAATCATGTAAAAATAATATAAAAATAATATCATAGGTATAGAAATATATATATATTTTTTTTATAAGCGTATTTTTTAAGTTTACAGTTGTATTAATAACTATGATAAATAGTAACAATACATAAGTTTTTTTTTTTCCTCTCTTTCATGCGTACATAATTGTATTATCACAATTGCGGATTTTATACGAAGGTACGTAGTTCAAGTATTGTGCATAAAAATCGAGTAAAAATCATTCTACCAACTAGCTCTAATATCCACTGTGTTCAAAACATGCTCTACAACATGCTGATTGTTTTCTTGTTCGTTTGTAAATAAGATACTTACTGGGCAAGGGGTATGTTATCCCTGTCAGCGTACGCGTCATACAAATATTCACTGGAACGGAGCGTGTTAGCAGTTAGATTCCAACAACCATTCCAAAAATTAGACAAACTATCTGATAAAACTACTAAACTTTACTCAATTGTATGGTCGCATGATGATTTAGAAAATTTCAGATAGAGAGAAAATAAAGATACAGTGGTTTTTTTTTTCTTTCGTTTTTAGTTTCATACGCTAATGATCTACAAAAAGAATACAAACTTATAGATTTCAAAGAGAGCACAATTCGTTAAATCCTACAATAAAATAAAAAATATGAAGTATTTTTTATCGTCTTTGTGAGTAGTACGAGATTTGAGAAAAGTCAGTTTCAGAAAAGTGCCAATAATCCGTTATCGATGTCATAGAAGGGAGAAAGGCTTCTTCATACTTTGCTGTCGTTGTAGTTTGAAGCTAATATGAAAACTCATAGTCGTTTAATTACGAGGAGCTAATTATGAATGATTGCTGTCGCACCCGGAACAAACATACATTTACAATAATCATATCCACTAAAAAAAAATTGAGTATAAGACATAACATGATCATCTTACGAGCAACGTCTTGGAGAAAATCTTTACTTACGATTCGACCAAAGGTCCTGGATACGGATCGGACTTCTGATATAGAGCGCTTAGCTTGACGCACAATATTATAGTCGGTATGAACAGAATTAAGCACCAGCCAACGCTCACCCAAAAACCATTCTAAAGAGTGACAAGAAAATAATAATAATAATAATAATAATAATAATAATAATAATAATTCTCGTAACTGTGTAACAAAAACATAAAGACAAATTATACTTACAAATGGATCCAAGATTTTATTGCAAGTCGCTACGAGCGTGGCTTTGTACGCGTTAGAGACCGGTCCACATTTGCCGACAGTTTCGGTGCCGCTTTTGGTTACAAAATTCATGAACTTATCAACTTGGTGGAGAAAAGCGTCTCCGAATTTCTTCGAGAGCTGGGAGAAAAAAATATTCATCAGTATTCAATATTGTAAACTCTTATAACTCAAATCCTTGAAATTTTCAACTGAAACTGGACACTTGTATAAATTCGAAGACGCACCTTCTGAACATATTCGGGTCCATTTTTATTCAAGAACTGTTCAGCGGCTGTGACCTCCTTGACTAGGTTCTGTATCGCTTCAGCCATTGAGCTGTGATTGAACTTGATGTGTTCTTGAAGTTTCTTAGCATTATCGCTCAACATTTCGCTAAGTTTGATCATAGGAGTGACTAAATTTGTGTGAAAGTCGTCCAAGTCGTTGGCGCACACTTCCAAATCCCGTCTAACGCTCTCTTGATCTCTTGGCAATTCGGGTATAACATCCCTGAGCTTGTTAGCGAGCTGTTCCAAATTCGTATTAGTGATATTATACTCGACTAGTTCGGCAAACGGATTGAAGTTTATATCGTCGAGGCCGCTTTCTGCCAAATCTTTGAGTTTTCTCCTTGCGCTCTGGCTCAGAATCTCGACTCCAGGATCCAAATTTATTTTTGCACGCAATTTTTTAATCGTGTCATTTATGTTGTAGCGTTCCGCGTAGTTTCGCAAGCTGTTCAAGTCGATAACATTCTCGAGCTTCAAAACCTTGTAAAGAGTTTCGTTTCGGTGACACATTCTGAAAGATAACAATAAAAGAGATCGATCAATATTCTATCGAGAAGGGTTGATTCGACGATGTCAACAAAAAATACTTACGTCACTATGTAACTCATGTTTATATCGACATTCGGATTGTTGGGATACAATTTAGATTTTATCTGTACAAATTCATCGACCAAATTGAACATTCTATTGTCATTTGGATTTTTGAGCGGCTCACATACGCCTCGTTGAAGAACGACGCCTGTAACCATGTGAGCCACAGTCACGATCATTAAAATACTAGTCAGTAGGAATATTATCCACACCGCCCTGCAAAAATACAGATAATATTGTAACGATCTATCGACAAATCGATTATTCAGAGTTTTTAGTCGCGTAGACTCACATCATTAGAAATCGAGCGCCAGCGCCCTTGTTGCAACAATCGTCTCCGTAACCGTCCGGACGTTTTCCACATACGCCGCAGAGTAGACCGAGCGTCAAACAGACCAACACCGTCAAGAGTATTCCGGATATTCCGAGTCCTAGATAGTACCTGGAATCAGGATGAGAATCGTTAGGAACAATACTATTTGAATCGTTATATTCAATCGCTGGCGCTTACCTGTACGGAGAGTATTGGTTGATGTGAGTACTCGCTTCGTCGAGCTTTGGTATATATCTCCTGTCGATATCGTAGCTTATTTTATCGAGTATCGATGAAATATTGTTCGCGACGCCTTTCAGCGACTCTCCAGTTCTGTTGATGCTGTTGCTAATGTCGGGTATAGTTTGGTTGACCGCGCGTTGAATGTCCTTTTGAATTTTTATGAACGATTCTTTCCCCTGACTGACTTCAGCCACGATATTGTTGTTCATAAGATCAGTTATGTTGCGTAGAGCGTGAGAAACGTCAGGCAGCTACAAATGATCCAAGAAAAGTGAAGTGCTTGTTACTTTTTTAGTTATATTTTCATTGATCAAAATGAAGAATTAACGTTCGACGATAAGAAGTGGATAATCGATCGTCGAACTACTTTTTATCGTACGAACGTTGTACACCTAGATATGTTTATAAAAAGTATTTTATAATCATGGTGCGAAATGATGATTGAACTAAATAACGAACACACATATATATACATATATGTATACATAGCAAATGAGAACATGATTAAATAAGAAGAGAATAATAAAATATCTTGTATAAATGCCGATTGAAATTTTTTGTTTTGTTGTTTTGTTTTTTTGTTGTTTTTAAAAAAGAATTATTACGTAACAAAGTGAGGAGGGTTTCACATGCTACGCTTACAACTTACAGACTGAAGCTTTTTTTGGCGGGCATGGAATGAAACAAAATTTGTTGTTTTTTTTTTTTTTTTATACAAAATAATTTCAGAGAGATGATATACATATTGTATATATTATCTCTCTTTAAATGCAACGAACCCAAAAACGATTTTCTAATAAAGAGCTCGAAGACAGTAGAGAAAAAAAAAACATAAAAAAAAGTATTCAATCATTTCGTATCTATTCGCTGTTGGAAATTTGGAATATTGTCGACACTTATCTTTACATATTTACAAACTGAAAGATAATAAATACTAGGAATAAAATAAATGAAGAAATATCTATTCTACATAATATCAAATTAATAGTTCCAAAACTACTATAAAATTCAAACGAAATAACTTAAGGAAGTAACAATTCATACGTAAACTCCTTATACCTTGGGGAAATATCTATCCAGGTACTGCGTGTAATTAGAATACATGAAATTGTTATCGTTAAGTGTTGGTCATATTCTCCAATGCATATTGAGCTAGTGAATACTGACCGCATCAAATTGAATTTGGATTGCCATCTTGTCGACGTACTCTCCCTTGATTTTTTTACAATATTGTGCGGTGCACGATTCGAGGGCCTGAAGTAGTCTCCGCTTCACGCGTCTCACACCTAGAAACAATCATCGAATACGTGAGTCGGTGCGGATGAAGAAAGTCGAGTTCTATCGTTAATGAACTCACTGTTGTCCAGCTCTGTCGCGTTGAGTCTCAACCCCATCGTGATGTTCTTCATCTCGTCCAGGTCACGTTTGATGGTGCCTAATCCGGAAACGATGTTATTTAAATTTGTCAGAGAAACCGCATGCGAGTATTCGGCGAGTTGTTCGGTGACTATTTTTCCACTAGCTCTGAGAATACTGTTCAAAGTTATTTCAAGTTCCTTGTAATTTTGCACGAGTAAATTATTAATCTCTAGTTTCGTTGTTCCAAGGTACAGTTTAACGTCCTTCAAATTGGTCTTAACGTTGCTAGGCAGCTCCTTGGTCCCTTCTTGCATGTATTCGTTGGTAACGAACGCACAGACGACGCCAAATCTGTGAAATCATGTCAAAGTTGACCCGATGATGTCGAGAGATAGTAAAATATCGTTATTTATTATTCTTACAGTATGATCGTTGCCACACAGATCAGAACAACGCTGAGCATAATTTTTCTACAGTGATCGTGTTTCTTGTCGAAAGGTTGACTCCTCGCTCCGCAGTGTCCGGCGCAGCGACAACAACAGAAGAATAATCCGACGCAAGGTAGTATCGCAGCTAGCAAAAGTCCTGCTAATGCCAGACCAGCTATTCCGCTGTAATGCGTTATGATTATCTTCCACTCTTTTATCGGATCCACCAACTTTGGCTGACCATCATCGAGCGTTATCATTCCTGAGGGACAGAAAAGACGAAATGATCAATCGATTGCTGAATCAATTTACATGAAAATTTGAAGAAAAAAAAAGTAGAATCTATAATTCGCAATTTTGAGGCGAAATATGTTCCTGGACAGTTAATAAAAATGTGCAATCAAGGTTTACGTCTTATTTTTCGGCGCCTCAATTTTTCAAAGCTCGTTCATTTTGTTCTTTCTTTCCGTTTCCCTCCAGTATTGTTTTCTAGAAAAATACAACACAGCCGGGGGATTTTCCCGAAACATATAGGTCACACCATGTATCGATCCAATTTCATATATTTTGTTTTATTTCAGTGACCTACTGTGCTAGTTTTTCTGTTCAATCTTGTTTTACTTTTTATCGTTGCAGTTTGTTTTCAACAGCTGTAATCATCTCTTGCTTGTAAGCTGGGAGGAGAGGGGGAATTATTTTTCAAAAGATATTACAGCTAGCTATGTAAGTATACAGGCGTTCGTTGTATAATGTTGATATAAAACGGAATTGAAATGAAGCGAAATTGAACGAAAAGAACCTCGAGGGGATGCACATTAAAAAATAAACGCCAACGGTATAACAAACAGTTTCATTCATTATATACCTATATATATATATAATATAATCGTTTATTAAGATTACATTTTTTTTTCTTTTCTTATTTTGAAACATTATTTGTGTATGATAAAAGTATATGGAGAAAACCATTAGAAAAAAAAAATATATATATATTGACAAGGAGTAACATTAGCATAACCCGTCGTGGTCGTCAAGAACGGCGACGAGTTGAGGTCAGTGACTTTGAAAAATCGATCGAGACGCGTATCAAGCTAAGCTTCGCGGTGCGTTACAAGTTACACGTATAGATATATAGGTACCCTAGGTGTATAGATGTATTTATGTATATACAAAAGGAAGATATATACATATACATGGGAGAGTAAACCTGCAGCAAGCTAGGCCATCACCGTCGAAGGTCCCACACCTTGTGTATCTTTACCGCAGGCTAGACGGCACGGCGCGGCACCAAAACCTAGACCTTCTCTTCTTCTCGCTATCCTACATTTGAGTAACGCTGATATTAGATAAAAAAATAAATAAATAAAAAAAGAACGTTTTTTGAGAGAAGTGAAAATTATATTTCATGGTGAAAAAGAACAAAAAATCGAAGATAGAGTTTCGAATAGTTTTCTATAAACTATGCACAATAATTTTTTCTCACACCCGGTCGCAAAATGCCACTTTTCATAACTCTTGAGCCGGCGCAAAACAGATCTTTTCGGCCCTCGGGCGGAAAAGTGCTTTGCGCCCGCCTAAAGCGGGCGCAAACGACTCTTTTCCTGCCCGCTCACTCGGTCTGAAAAGAGGCATTTTTGCGACCAGGTGTCGAGAAAAAAATCGTGTGCAACACGGGCGCAAGGCTATTTTGGCGAGTGTGATTGCAGTACACTCGCCTTCGGCTCGTACTGCAAATTTCACACTCGAAAAATAGTGTTTTGCGCCCTTGATACACAATGTACTATTCCTGTTATATCAAGAATACTATTTTGAAGATTGAAATTAGAAAAAAAAAAGTCAAAATTGTAACTTGAAAATTGTGAAAAGCTCGAAGTCTATATATTTTCCAGTATTTTGAGACCCATCCGGGCACAGCAGTCAAAGTCTTGTTCAAACGTCGTGATCGTAAATTGTCGGTTTAGATCTCCCGCAGAAGTATGATAGGGGGGTTCTGATTTTACGTAGGTATATAGATAAGTGTGTAACCAGTGGCGAAAGAGTGAGCAGGAAGTGGTTCGACCGCTAAACCTGCTACTACGTCACATTTCGCACGAGTGAAGGGGAATTGTCAGCAAAGAATAATTGCGCGCGGTTCATATAATAAGTACCATGTATCTGCGAATGACTCACTTTTTACAAACAAAATAAAAAGATTTAGAAAAAAATAAAAAATCCAACAGCGACTTATTCATGCATATCGTATATATATATATATCGAGCGAGAAAATAATTAACCAGAGTATAGTAGCAAAAGACAACGAAAAATACGATTTTTTCATATCCCTATAAAATCTTATAGAATAATTGAAATTGGTTTTGATATTTTATTACTAATTATTTATCAATATTTATTGGGACGTTATAAAAAGCAGTGGCAAAAACTTGATCTTCTATTCGCTAATGTACCTAGGTACTCGAATATGTTGAATCATCATAGAGATTCTATCCTGACGTGATCAAATCCAATTAGTAGTACATTACTGATATTGAAGTAAGATTGACGTGTACTTATTGTTAATCGATTTAATAGAAAACCAGGGTAATCTCGACATTATCGACATTGGTTTCTGGTATTAATGTCCACCAATAGGAAAAAAAAAATATATTGTAGAAAATTGGTGAATATCATAAGCAATATGGTTCAGTATACTTTTATTCTATGGAAATTTTAAGAATTTTTAGAATTTTTCTACATTCACTAAACTACCAAACTATTTTCGCATTTCCTGACGATTTTCCGAACATTCTAAATTCGGCGCGACTTTTTCCTGACTGCTTTTGAGTCCCCCGACGATTTTCCGAATTCCCAGACTTTTTCCTGACTATTTTGAAATTCTCCGACTTTTACCCGATCGAGTATCCATAAAGAGAGGAAGCGGTACGTCCGATTGCGCCATGGCATCATGAATTATCTATCATTGTTGCGTTATAGAAGATTTCTTTCATTCAGTATTGAGATTATGGTCGATCCTATGTGTAACCTGTCTAACAATCTTCTAACGATCATACAGTTTGATTGATGCCCTACGTCAGGAGCCGATGCCCGAGGATGTAACTGCTTGATGTATTTCTCCATGGGTACCTACGTACAAAGTTGAAACAAGCGTAATATCAAATTCTGTTTCAGTTCTCAAACAAACTTTCAAAGTTTCGTATCGCACCAACGATATACACGTAAGCTAAAAACTTTCTAGACGCACTTATTCTATGGTCTGAAATATGATTCCATAAGCTTTTCCGTACAAAGAACATCGTATAGACGTTACGATTCGATTACGAAGAATAAGAAGAAGAAGAAGAAGTGCAACTTTACAATTAGTCGGACACACATATAATTATTTCTAATCGTAAGAACAAACTCCCTTCATTTTCCTCGAGGTTTTGATCCGATCAATTTTCTATATCGCAATCTTTAATAATTTATCAATTAATCAAAGTATGATTGAATTTTCTTTCTCTCATTATTTCAGTATCGACATTGAGGTCTCCGTCCGTGTTTCCTACACGCATTATTATACGTATGTATAGGTACTAACTTCCGTTTCTTTGTTACCCGCGAAATGTGAAGCTTTTATAGCGTAACGAGATGAAACGACTTGGAGCGTTAAACCTGGAGGGTTAACACTGGGTAGGTACATACGATAAAACGTTCGCGAATTGGCCAAGGCCATGTCGACACTGGTATTATATAGATTGCACAGTTCTTTAATTATCTCAACGTCAAGGTTCTAACCGTATGAAAAGTCATTGCCACTTTCCTGGTTCGATACGCATCACGGATCACCTGCCTGCACTATGCCACCGTTGAACATTGAGAATGAACCACAATTGTGATATTTATATAACGAAAATTCTATTCCCAAATAAATTCATTTAAAAAAAAGTACTTTTTCAAAAATCACTTGTCGTAAAGTTTCAGGCACACGGTTGATCCGATTATGTCACTCGACGTCTTATCTTTTTCGGGAGGCAATCCTTCATCGTGTGAATGAGGGAAAAGTTATCAGCAAAAGAGTTACTAGATTGTCGCTAAATTTCGATAACTGACCATAACTTATCACAGGATTTTTCTTTCCCAGTTTCCCTCATTCATACGATGAAGAATTGCTCAATAAAAAATTAACTTTGGATAAGATATTAATGATTTTTGGAGTTTTATCACAGTTTACCAATCGGCCTATAACTTTCTATTATTTATATATACATGATTGAGGATATTTAACACAAATCTTTGTGCGAAGGTTGAATACAGTCAGGTATAGGTGTTCCACCACACAACCTGTAAATCGCACTAAGGTTTGAGTCATGCACGTAACGGTAAACGCGTAACATACCTATGTTACAGGAAAATCCGAATGCACGATTCATTAGTCACTAGAATTCACACGATAAACTAAATTGAGAAGAAGTTAGAATATAAAGAAACGTCAAAATTGACTATTCTTTTAAAAAAACTACTGAATAATAATGAATTTAAAAAATGTATGCACCTTATTTGATCTTTTATCTTTTACGATCTTTTTTATATTCTATGTGAAAAACACTTGGAGATAAAATTTTCGTCTTTTCTCTAACTCCTCGGTCTGGATCTCGAGAGTTTAATTACATTAGATAAACGAACTAACGTCAGACAGACAGAGAGAGAGAGAGAGGGAAAAAGAAGTTGACTCAAGGTTTAACGTTTTATACGCGCACTTTTTACTTCGCAAGTCATTCCAACTTTTTTTTCATTTTTTCTATTCTAATTATTATTATTCTCCTATTTCATCGATTCTTCGGTAATAATAAGAAAAAAAAAACATCCACAGTCTCCGGTCTCTTTATCTCGATCTCACTCTCGACAGTTTCATATAGACGACAGTTAGTAGACAATTGGTCGAATTAACATCATCGTGTTGGCATTGAGTTTCGTAGAGTGTAAAATTGTTCGTATAACAATATCTATACCCTGTGAAGAGATTGGGCAGAATCACGTAACTGCATGAGGTACGTTTACTGGTAAAACGTGAGATAATGATAATTTTTCATCATCATCGTCGTCTTTGGAAAAGTCGATTTCTTTACTAAATACATTCACCTATCAATATCTGCAAAGATCCAATCCGAATCTGATTTTTGAAGTGTTCCAATTCGGGCCCAACGGTGATAATCCGTAAAAATTATGCAATTGCACAGCTCAAAATGAGAGTGATGCATATCACGAAAAGTCAGGAGTGATGAGAAACTTGGAACTTGTCATCGGACCAAACTGACATCAAATATAAAGCAATATGAGTTTACTTGGACCACTTTTTTTCTCGAGTTCTCAATCGATATGCAGCCTTTTACAAATCTTGGATCACCTCAAAAACGAATTTTCACCTACTTTTCAGAATTCAAAATGTAAATGGCGATGAAATATTTATTGAATCAACTTCTAGATTCACAGATATCTTCTTTGATATATCATGAACAATTTCACGTGAGCTTTTTTCAGGTATGGTAACTGTATCCAGCTAAATTACTCTCATATTTATGAAAAAGTAACAAAAAACTAGGTATAAAAAAAGTGCCTTTTTGGCGGAAATGAATGGTTCAAACTTCATTTCTGAGAACTTTTTCACTGTAAAACAAATTACTAACGTGAATCTATACTCTTCTTTCTATTCTGATATTGAAAAAAAAGAAAATGGAGATTGCTGTAACTCAATTACTTCGTCGCCAGTACCAATTCCAGCTGAGGGTTCTTTCGGGAGGCCTTTTTGGTTCTTCGCATAGAATTTTCAGCTTGTATGGATTATTTTTCTTAGTTTTTAATGGAAAAACTTGTGAGAGAAAAAGTTCAATACAATTGTAGAAAATAGTTTTTAACCCAAACTATAACATCCTTAACAGCACATGGCGTGCACTTGCGTCCTCCCCTGCACCGCATATGTGCACCGTGCTCGTTAAGCATTATAAAGCTAACGGATATAAGTATTTTAATTTTCCCTTTCAAGATTCTCATTTACACGCTTCTCGCGATATTAATTACTTTTTAAACACAATTTTCCATCTCTAGCTCCTCAGACCTTGATAAAATACGCTTCCGGGGTTTTTTACTTTCGTTAATTAATTCTCTTTCCATTTCTCCCATTCAAATATACTTACCTACTATAATACCGTATAATGAACCATCTTCGTGCTTGCGAGAGTCAGAAAATTGTATTTTTAAAAATGAAAGATTAAAATGTTATACATAACGTGATTACTTTTATATATATATATCTAACACTCGATTGACAATGAGCACCACTGACTACCTCGGTATACGATCTCGTTGGGGGTATAGATTTTTTTGTTGCCCCACATGTTGGGTTCTCTGACTCGTCTCTGTCTGTCAAGAACTAACTGACTAACTACGCGATATAAAGATACATCGTAAATCGTGTATACAATTATACATACATATATATATACATAAATTTAAACACAGAGTATGGGTCTTTCAAAATTAGAGACTTGGAGTCTAAAAAAAACGGTGTTTGGTTTATCTCGAATAAAAAAAGAAGGAAAAAACGCTATTTCTATGCCAATATAGCGTTACTCCTATTCTCGAAAGTCATTTTAATGACTCCTCTCACATCATATAAATATATACGAAATGATAGAATTTGAAGAGATTTAATTCGCATTATTTTTTCATCCATTTTTGTTTCGAATTAAATCTAAGATTTCAATCTTCAAAAAACTATATCTGCAAACCCCCAAGAGGATTAGGTATAGAACAATCTATTATCTAGTGTTTTTTTTTTTTAATTTTTTTAGAAAAATTCAATGTCTAACATATCCGACAAGAATATTGAAAATAAAAAAAAAAAATAAAAAAAATCAAATAAATTCAAATATTTCCTAGATTGAAATTTTTCTGCTGAAAATTCTCTACAGTCTCCAGTTCCACGTATAATGGGTAAAAACATAGATATGCATTCTTTTTCCTCGAATACGAAAGCTGCTACCTCACGGTTCTCCGAGAGAGTTTTTTTTCGTCCTGCAAACGTACAAGATCTTGTCTCTATGAGGTGAAAAGTTCCTTTTACAAAAATTGCAAACTAGTCGTATGTAGTAAAAGAAAGAAAGAAAATTTGCAGTATATGTAGGCGACAGAAGTCAACTAGAAATGAAAGTTTCCTCGTAGAGAAATATAATTGATTGATCCAATTTCATCATTGAGCAATATCGATACTCAATAGTTTAAATTTAAATATAACGTAATTATGTAATCAAGGTAATGAAAAAGTTTGATTTTCTTATCCAAATCATTAATTTTCAACCTGATCGCACCTCAGTATCGGTAATCCAAAGAATGTCGAAGGTCAGACAAGGACGTATGTTGTAGTGGTAATTTGAATCAACGAGCTAGCGGAAGTAAGTGCCCATTCTCTGCTGACCAGCTACGGTCACTAGCCGAGAGCATATATTATTTACACGTGTATCGAATATTTAATATTAGATATATATTTAAAACACAGTGATATTATTTTATATTGTTTAATAAGCGCGTAAATTAACAGTAAATATAATTATAGTACGGGATACAATGATTATTAAAGTTGAATCAGCTGTTCGTAAAATTACAATCTGCGTATTCTGAAAATGTCAGGCTGACCAGTCAATGACACAATGCATGTACCGGGATTGCGAAAAGGCGTTGATTGAGGTCATAATAAGAATCGTGAACTCAGAAGCAATGAATGAATAAATCGAATAGCACGAAGAAAATTGCGTAAAAAAATTAAGGGGGTAAAACTTAAAATGGCAAAAAAGTGAAAATTGCCAAAAGTAATTTTTCACACGTTAGGGTGGTTAGAAAAAAAAAACTAAAAAATCTAAAATCAGTCCACCGGTAGATTATTTTATTTCGTGCATCATATTAAGACAGAAAGAAAAAAAAGAATTTGTTTCCAAAATCGTGTGAAAATCATTTCTGAAATCTGAAATACAACTCTAAGGTTAACGGGTTACCTCTTGAAAAGAAGATTGTTGTTAGTATTGTGACCAAGCGATAAATTAGAGATAATTATAACGGCATTTCCGTACATAGTATGTAATTTCTTTTTCCTCCTACTGTAGGTATATATGTGAGATAAATTTTTCACTGTGATACTTTTACTGTAGTTATGCCGTTAACCAAGCGTGTGCAATTATTATTGTGATAATTGAAAGAGTGAAAAAAAAAAAAGAAAATAAAGAAAATGTGACAAACAAAAAAATAAACATAAAATAATGATATGACATATATTCATTCATTTTTTTCTGTTATAAAGAAGGTTGTCTCAATTCGCGGTGCATAGCACAATTAGGGTTAATAATCTAGGAAGTGAGCCAAGAAAAGTACGTAACCCCTAGTATCCTATACATATACAACTTGCGACTTGACAACTGTTCTCAACCTCCTGCTGTTTATTACAGCTAAAAAAAAAAAAAAGAACGAATCTATCATAAATAAAGAATTATATATAAGTTATATAATTTATTTACTACACTGTTGGAAAAATATGTGTTATTTTTATATCAATATACAAATTTTAACATTAAATATATGTACTTTTGACATCTTTTTTTTTGTCTTATTCAATAATAGAGCAAAAAATATTGCAATGAACATATAAAATGTTTGGTGGAATTGTTTTTTTATTTTCTATGTAAAATTTTATAGGGACGTATTTTTTTTTTTTTTATCGCGTTACAGAGCAGAGGAGAGGGATAGCTTAAAACAAAGTACTTGAAAGATCAACGACACTGCCGCGTTGCAGTTGCACCCAGAGCACATAGAGTGCATAGAGTTGCACAGATGCAGCGAACCTGCAATATACCAGACTTATATCTGTACAGTCTTGTTTGAAAATAATCATTTCTTGTACATAATATCATACAGCTTTTACTCTATATATCACAATACTATATATCACGGTGTACAAGTTGATACAGTATCTATAAAGCGAGGGGGTAACTATTTCATAAATATTTTATTTTAATTATTATATTCCCTCGGTATAAAGGGTTGAGCGCGATTCGTTGAACTAGAGATATGCTCTCCATGCGGGAAGAGTTTAATCAATTAAGTTATAGGTAGGTAAACCTATACATAATTCACACTATAGCCAACCACGTTTACAGCGAGTCTCTCTAATGCGGAGGATGCACTTTGAGATCATTATACATTGCGTGTGGGGTAAAAGCACAGTTTCGTATCACCCCACCATTTTTGTCCAGTTCTTAAAGTTTGATTACCTATTTCTGAAGCTTATGAGAGAAAAAAAAAAAATCCAAACGCTTCATGGAATAATTTTTCTTACACAAAAACCATAGTATTGGGCAGAAAAAAATAAAATAAAACAATTAACAGTCAACAATATATATGCATCAATAGATAAAAATTAAAGAAGGAGTATAAGGTACATGAGTTCGTTTCCGGAGTATATGTAAGTCGAGAAGAGAAGATAAGACAATAAAAGAGGGGGAGGGGGAGGGGAAAAAAATGCTGATGAGGCGATTTAATACCGTATAATGACGATTAGTCGTATAGTGTGCAGCACACAGTGTAAATGAGACAATCGCAGCTTTCTGAGAGGTACATAATAGGTAGTCAGGTAGAGAGATACACCATCATCCGAGTATCTCTTTATTTCAAGTGGATGAAGAAGAAGAAGAAGAAGAAGAAGAAAAAGAATCCCTGGCAGAGAGATATTACATCTACCATGTACCTTATACAGGGCGAATTATCTCCGGCTCCGAACGAGGGAGGGGCTTATTAGTATCGACGGCATATGCCGATATTGATAAGCCCCTCCCTCATTCGGACCCGGAGAGAAAACTCAGTTTGTTATATACCCAACCGTGTCTATAGATCTATGATTTAGTTCACAGAGAGAGAGAGAGAGAGAGAAGAGTACAGAGTAAGAAAAAAAAAAGAAGCGAATGACAAAGAGAAGATAAGACAAAGAAAAAGATCTGACAGAAAGGAAGTAGGTATACGTCTTTGTTACCGTGCTGCAAAAGTACTTACGTACATACATCGCCCTTCCTTCGCGTCTGATATTCATTGTGTCTTTTTTTTTTTTTTTTACACATAATTAGTATTATATTAATTATTCTTCTTCCTTTTCTCTAGTTTTCAAATTAGATAACAATAAAGATTGCGTCATCGGTCAGTCGCGTGAATGCAATCTTCTTTTCTCATTAGTGTATGTGTTTGTTTGTTTGTTTATACAATGCGATATATCAACTGATTTAGAATCTGAGATAGTATAGGCACTAGTTTTAATTATACCTGGTGTGATTCGTAATCAAAGAGGTGTGACCCCGCGAAAGTGGTAGTATAAATAATTAAATTTCAGGAAATAAAAGCTGTGTGATACGACTATACGCTATTATCGAAATTAAATTCTATATATAGACATAGCGAATCGTGATTATAAGAAGGCTAAATTAATATCGTGTAATTATAACACCTGTTTTATCTATATAAATTTTATATAATCGGAATGTATAACAACGATAGATGATCATATTTTCAAGGTGTCATCAAAGAAAATTAAACGAATTACGAATTCAGATTCTAATTGATTTTTTGCCCTTATCTCACTCACGGTCAATTTTGAAGATCTTCAAATTCTCCGCAAAAAAGATTCCAACAGTTCTTCACCTAAGACTGAAACCGTTCCAAGGGAAGCCAGATATATTTAATCAACAATAATTGTTCTTTTCAAATAAGGTAAAAAAACAAAACTGTTTATATATGACTCTTTCATAAATTTGCTGTTGATTGTTTTATTATGAGACAATTCAGAAGAATCCTCATCCTCATTTGAAATTCAATTTCTATGCATCTAAGGTATCGATGAACCCTCTAATAAATTATTCGCCGTGTATCATCAAAGATTGACAAATATAATTATTTTTCTGGAATCCACCATGATAACGTTATAAGTTCAAATTTTTTACTTTTTAGATTTTTGTATTCCGAAATAATGACTTTTCATCCATTTATATTATAGGTATGTACATATAATACGCAAATAGACCAAGACCATGCAGTAAGTAACAAAAAAAGGTCAATATGATATATAATAATTTTCATATTATATATATGCAATTACGGTAAAACAATGCCATTCTTTATTATCAAATCTATTTCCTATATGCACGTGTGTATGTGTATATGTGTGCTAGTTTTGAATATCGTAACCGTAACATATTATATGAATGAGGTAGGTAGTATTATACCACCGTGATACTAAAATATATTGCGAAATCGGCAACATTATTTGTTCCACTTTTCTGCACCTCACAGCGGCACACATTCTTCGAACGCAACAACGCGAGACGTCATACAATCAATTCACATTAGCTGTGTGTGTGTGTCTATGTTTCTTCATTTATCGTCACTACTCTATATATTTTAACCAGTTAAAAATTATTTTTCAAAAAAAAAAAGGTAAGCAACAAAAAAAATAATATCGTATTTTCACTTTCCCCACACAAAATCCATCGAGTTGGCGAACGAGAAGAAGAACAAAAATTTCATCGAAATAAATGAAGACAAAAAGTTATATGAATTCAATTATATATATAACATAACGTTTATATGAAATATTGATTTGTTGTTTCGGATAAATTTAATAGTACATAAGTGTATTTTTCGTCCACAATAATAAATATATATATATATATATACATAAACCGATATTATTCAGTCTTCGCAGAATATTAGGATGAAAAAACATGCGTTTCGTTATTATTTCTATGTGATAATGAGTTAGAGCTGATAATAATCAATATAAATATAATGACTCACGGGATGTAAAACTATCCGTCATCATCGTTTTATCCCAGCGTCATTTTAATACATTTATCCTTGAATAAACGATAATTCTCATTTGTATAATTCATTCCATACATCCTCCAATAACCTACCATAAACATGGAAGAATATAAAAAAAGCATTAAAAAAAGAAGAAGAAGAAGAAGAAGACTCTAAAATCAAATTTTAATGACAATATATACCCCCCAGAATGAAGAGAGTAAAATATGATTTTATTCTTATGTGTAAATACATAAATGTAACATATGTATACAAACAGAAAAAGTAGTCTGTGTTTCCACTTTTTACTCATTTTAGTAGATCATTATCTGAACTCCGCCGGCGCACCGGATGACGATTCAGAGAAAGAGAGAAAGAGAGAAAGAGAAAAAAGAAGCGCGTAACTGTCGCATGAATCATCGTATCGTGTAGATTGTACAGGGTAAAAAAAAAAGAAAGACAGAGACAGAGTGAGAGACGAGAAATTAAATTCCGTCAAATAAACGTAGGCTGATAATAACAGAGATAACATAATTTCAAGATCCTGTCTGAACGGTAAAATAAGTTTTTTTTCTTCTCTTATCCCATAATTTGATGATTAGGATTGATGAAAAACATATATATTGCCACTAATTATTTATAGTTGGTTTTCACGTGAATCAAGTTTTTTTTTCCAAATACAACGTTTGAATTTCGCGGTCGCGTGTGACGTCACGCAGTACCTTTTACGCATAGTTTTACCGTCTGACGGCGCTGCGGACAACCATGGTCAACATAATAAATAACATGGCGGCCGAGGCACTGTGTGACGTCACGTGGCGTTTGACAAATGATAATTTTCAAACCTGCGGGAAGTGGGGAAAAAATGAGCGCACGTGAAATTTCGAGAACCCAAATAAATTTTTTTCCCTTTCATTCTTTCCAGTGTTTTAATACCACCAGGATGTTTCCTTTGTTTTCAGATAATTCTTTTTCCGCACGCCGTGCGTAAAGTTCGATTTTACGCACGCTTATCGGACTTTACATGCGTTTGTGATGAAAAATTTTGTTCGATACATGTGCGAAAGCTGTTTTTCGCACTTGTATCGAAATATACTATTTTCCACACCGAGTTGTACAGGGTGAATTCCCAACGACTGAACGGTCTGAAGTTTACTGTAATCGAGAAAGAATAGCTTTTTAGGGGACAATACAACTAGCTTGAAGCTCGTTTCCCAATTCTGGCCAACTTCATACCATTCGCTCTTTAGAGGAATTCACCCTGTACACGTAAAATTTCGAAAATCAGTATGTTTCTTGGAAAAACATTTGGATAGACATTAATTTAGACATTAGGCATTTTTGCTATATTGGGTGACGTCACAACGTAGTAATTTTCGATTCGTTGTATTTCCTTAAATTTCGACTGAATTAAAAAAAGACAAAATATGACCTAATTATTTTATCGCAAACTACTAATACATGAAATTTTAAAAATACGTGCAAAATCCCAATTAGATATATGAAGAAGAAATTTCTCATTGAACCTGTATCGTAAACACTCTCGTGACCTTCCTTCTCAAAGGCTCTTTCTTTGCCGTAGGGGTAATCCACATTCTCAAGAGAATTCCTTCCTAAATTGTCAATGTGTGTGAAAATAAAAGCAACCGTTATTTAATCAACGATTTATCCGTCAGAGAGGAAAAAAATATTAATAAAAAAGCAGAATAAAAGGGAATCTGAAACGTAAGTCAGAGAGAATTGAATTTCTCCGAATTTCTCTATACAACTGAAAGACAATTATTATAGAATTAATTTCCCAAAATATGTATCCTGACTTTTATACTACAGGCTTTTTCAATTTGTCGCGTCGTGCAGATTTTTTTTCTAATCACTCCTATATATAATCGCTCAAATTTTTCAAAGTCCCCTATTTTGTGGACAAAAAGGAAATTGAAAAACGATATTTTCTTCTACAATTTTCTGCTAATTTCAGCATTATACCAAATAATAATAATTATATTCTGATATACGAGTATACAAAATTTACTAAAAAAAAAAAAATATCAACAGAATTTAATATGTACAATCAATTCAATTTGCTACACCGTATTCGTAATTTTGAGATAAATATAGATTATTGTATAACAAGGTCTCTAATAATTGTAAAATTAAAAATTAACTTCATTTACAGTGATTATAAATTTGAGCCCCCAACGCAGATATTATCTACATGTGGCCAGGTCGGGGGGTTGCAGTCGAGGGTATAAAAATCAATACGCGAACAGGTTGTAGCCTGAATGAATAGAATACAAGCGCCAAACGGATACTTGGTCCGTTAAAACGTACCAATACTTGATCAATGAAACAATACAAAAGGTCGTGTGTTTACCAACAATTCACAACCGTCTTAGTCCCTCCCTCCCTACACCCTTGCTGCCCAATCCTCGAGTGCGTATCCGTGTGACAACAAAACACCGATGAATAGCACCGTAAACAAACCAAGTGAATTAATAAAACTAACCTAAACAAAATTATGATATTCTGTATTCAAAGTGCGGAAAGTGGTGGCTGCCGATATCCTTAGTGAGTAAAGTACCACACACACTATTTTTTCTTTTCAACTCCTACGATGAAAATTTTGATTTTCCAAGCGAGCGATTTTTTTTTTTTTTTGCTTCAATTGCGGAAATTGACTCATTTACATGCAGTGTGGAAAGTGAGGTCCCAGTGCGGAAAGCAAACACTTTCCGCACTGAAACCTCACTTTCCGCACTGCATGTAAATGATACAGTGCGAAAAGTATAAGGTAGTGCGGAAAGTAAACACTTTCCGCACTGGGGCTTGAATTTTCGCGCACATGTTTGGCAAAAATTGTATGTGAATGTACTAGTTAAACTCACCCTCGGGATATGCCTGCTTGCTCTGAATGAGGTCGATGAACATGTTAGTGACGTTGTAGAGCTGACCCATTCCCTTGGGGTTGAATTTAGTCGATGACGCGTAGGGTATCCCGGTTGTGTTTATCGTCGAGTAATTTCTACCCTCGGATGCCATTATCTCGTTCAACTGACGGTCAAGATCTTCGTTTATAACACGCATCTTGTTTGTGAATGTGTCGTGGGAATTATCGCCGAGGGATGAAGCGATCACTTGGATTATTATTATTATCACTGTTGTTATTTTTGTTGAAACCCGAAAGGGAATAACGTCACTTGGGGATAACATCGTGCCACACTTTTCAGTCTATCTGTCCGTTTCACCTCGGTGATGTTATTCTATCTCGGTACGACTGGCGCCGGAGACGCGCCGCGAGCGACTGAACAACGATACGTTGTTACCGAGCACCCGGAACGACGGAATATGGAACGACGGCAACGAACACCAGGCGCTAACCCCACCACGGTAACATTTTCTTTCAGGGTATTTAAATTCGGGATTTTAATAAAGAACGCATTTTTGACCAATTGCGGTTCGACATTATGAAGCAATTGATTTTTGTTGAATATTTTGAATTGATTATTAAATTATCCAATTATTTGAGTTTGTAAATTTATCAATATTTGAATTATTGAGTTTTTTCATTATTGAATTCTTTATTTTTTATCCCAGTGATGTCAGTTGGGGAATTCGCTGGCTGCTGTCCTCGTGGATCTGGAACACATAGAACACAGAAGGAGATAATATTTGGGTGTCGTTAATTATTCGAGCGGAAGTGTGTAGCTCGAGGCTGGTGCGTGGTGGATGGGATGCAGCACACACCGCGGGGCAGTTACACTAAATTTAGATTCTTCAGCTATTGATGCTGATGGGAAATGACGGGATGGGGAAGAGTACGATAAATTATCTACCTTCAAACACCGTTGATAGGTCAAGATAAATACCAACCTCAAGCCTCTCAACCCAAATAATTATACAAACTGTGTCGTTACTACTATTTTTTATTTTCTAAATTTATTCAGAATTTACAAAAATCAAATTTATTCTAAGAATATTTGTTGTGGGTATAAAAATTGGAAATTCATTATTCTTTTCTATCTGTTATTTCGATTATTAGTTCAAATTTCAGTCAAAAAAAGACAGAAAAATTCTAAAACTTTCTAAATAAATTTGCTTTACGATAGATTTTTGTCTAGAGAAAAAGAGATTTGTTGTACTTTCATTGAAATCTATTAGGTATATGAATATTTCATTTTTTCTATACATCAAAACGGTTTCGCTTTTTTGGTGTATGAGAATGATGAAACGATAAATCGATCGAGGCGTCTTTTAGCAGTATAGAATTTTTTTTCCGTCTCCGTCAATGTTTTCAGATTCGGAGAAATTCAATTTCAGATGGCAAACAACAGACTGAAAGAGTGCTGAAAGGCAAAAAATGAATGATAACAGGATACATTTTTTCGTTTTGATACTATATTCATTAAATTATGACAACCTCCGTGTCTCTGAAATTCTTGTTTCAATATCATATCTATACATGGTGAAAAATATTGTAAGAAAAGAAAAAAAAACAGCAGAATGAATGAATAATTGAAAAAAAAAATGAGTAAATGTGTCAACAATTGAGTAGATATGAATAGCAACTGGCAGACTCACATAATAATTATCGAGGTTGCAATTTGAATCTAGCAAAAAAAAAGAAAAAACTGCGATAAAAGCCGCAGAGTAAAAAAAAATAAATAAAAAAAACTAGAAAAATGCGAAATTAAACCTTTTTTTTATTCCCCTGTGGTTTAAAATAGGGCAACGTATAATAATAATACATAGGCGTTGTATCGTTTTATCGAACAAAATAGAAGTACAAAAAAAAAAAAAAATGCATTTACTACCACCTCTTGACCGCTGGTCAAGCGAGTCCGTGTACAAGTTTGCGAGCAATATTGAGGCCACGGTACTGCAACCTGCAAACTGCAGGACGCGTCGAGTTATGAATAAGTGCATAATTCGGTAATTTCTAACGAATGACTGCGGGCTATGAAACTTGAGAATTTTGCATCCCACATGAAGATTAATCGGCAGTCATCCTATCAATTTTTCGTGCGTCAGAAGATCTGAGGTAGAGAACCGACGATGAAACGAAAAACGGAAATCGGAAACGACCGTGAGATTGCACAAACTCACAATACCTGCTTCACAAATAAGCAGCGTTCATCTAATTGTTTGATCGTGTGAATTGTAATCGATCAAACCACCCACGATCATAAATTATCCCAACATCAATCGAGTCTGTTAATAATTTCGGGAATCAATTCAGCAGAGTACGAGGAACGATATTCCTATAGAATTAATTGATCGGTAGAGGTAATCGAGCCGGAAGTGGTTATGAAACCGGATGCTTGTATCCAAATCGATAATATATACGATAAGAGAAAAGATATCGTGAAAAACAACGAAACTGCGAACGATATTATGGCTGAAATATCAAGAAAAGTATGTTACGGTCGAGGATTGTAACAACTAGGTTCACAACGAGACAAAGAGTGAGCGAAAATTATCCCACGTGCGACTTTTACGATTCTAAACACGATTTCTTTCTCTCTATCTCTCTTTGGAATCTAGGGCGCGAGCCTGTCTGTACGATAACCCCGCAAATTCATCAAATTCGGATTTCTATACCCAACGCGAAATATCAGTTTCTCAAATCTGTTACACAGATAATGACTGACTCTGCACGGTGTCACAGGACTAGAAAGAGACGCCTTGAATCGGAGCTAGATAAAAAGAATGATTAAAATTTCTGTCTCGTCCCCGAATGGGAGCACCTCGCGTTTCACAGGCTCTGCAAGAACCGCGTCTCCACTTATTGAGCCGGGGGCCGCGAAGAAGAGGCAAAGCCGAAAGACTCTCGGGCTCGGGAATCGCGTAGCTCTCGACGAGTGACCGAGCCGTTATATATCCTATCGGGGATCGGACGCAGCGCGCGCTCGACGGGAATGGGATTATCGGTACTTTGGGTCTAATAATCGGACAGGTTTAAGGAGGGCGATCGCCGCAGGTGCGTGTAACCGCCGGGTTCGACGATGTCTGATGTTTCTTTTTATTAGAATGACGGGGTATCTATAGCCTCAACGGAATATCGAATTTATTCACATTTTCCGGGTGAAAGTTTCAATTTTTGAATGCGAATTCTCTTGAACTTGAACAACAAAGGTTTTCGTTACGCAGTAAAATGATTCATTCATTACCAAAAGTGAATAAATAAACGAATTTAACTGGGCGTTGCAGTGAGATGACTTAAGATTCTCTGTCATTGGCCCATTACGTCATGCATCGTCGTTATTTACGCTCTCATCTGTGTGCGATATTCCGTCTATAAATTCATTCGAGGACGTATTGATTTTCCGTTTATAGTATTTACCCACATTTTTGTGACACCGTTAATTAATTTTATTTCACATCGTACGTACGACGTACGATTTTGTACAGCTGAACACACAGATTGAAAAAAAAATTAATAAAAAAAAAATAGTTCGATCTACGAGTGAATTTGTATTCTATTTTATTTACGATCCGAAACTCCCAAAGCGGTTCCTAGAAACTCGGCAGAGTCATAGAGTGCGTAATGCGTCGGACCGAACGGTTATCTAGAAGCCTAGGAGGCTCTGACTCACTTAAGAACTGCATCTGAAAATAGTATCCGATGTCGCGTCGGTTTAGAGCGCTTCAACGACCGCAGTTTCAGGTCACCTTAAATTTGAACTGAACTGGAATTTAGCGCTCTGGCATTCTCTCTGACTAACTGATCTCCCCAACAAGCATCAACACTGATCATCGCCTCCTACGTTCTCAAATTTTTCCCGCATAAGCATGCATTTTGCATTTTAGTTACATCTCCTCCACGGCGATTTCAAGTCCATTAACCCCAATATCATTCATATCCATATGCATGTGGGACCAATCTTTCGTGTAACACAAGATTTGGAACGCGGACAATGGGCTCCAATTGGACACATGCGCTACAGTGACACGCAGCCACCCCAGTCCAACGCCAGTACACCGAACACGGATCGTAGGCGAAACAAGAGCCTACGACGTCCTTCGCTATTCGATGCAGTGTGAAACTCTCGTCAGTTTCAGCAGCTGTTCGAACGCGATAAACGTAGTAGACGGAGCGTCTAGACGTTAGACCGTCTCCTCGCGACGATCCGAGGCGTTGGGTAAACGCGGTTTGAATTGTTAATTCATATCCGCGACTCGACGCATGGGAAAAACTAGTCATGACGCGGACGGTTCGAGTTCACCACCCGAGGGGTTCAACAATTTGTTGTTACAGAAGCTAGAAGTAACTGTGCAAAGATATTGAATACGGAGAAACCGTTATTTATACGGAAGAGACGGTATATTCGCTACAGCTTCCCAAAAAAACCTTGTGGTAGATTCTTTAAACAGTTTTTGTTCACGCTTCTCCCAACTTTTTCTTGCCTGAACATCCTTAGCTCGCAGATGAACTCTGAAGGCGAGAATTAGTCACGTTCGTCTAGGGGTGCGCGACTGACTCGTTCGACTGTTTACTCGTATAGCTAAACCATCCCATCACCGCTATTATATTCTCTGTATACACAATGAATCAGTCAACAGGTTTCAATAAATATATAGAGTCAAATATCTGTCTTTCTGTATAGATGGAATTTCTATTTTACCCCTTTGTCTCTTATTCTGAAGCGATGTATGAAAAAACCATCCTTATCGTATAAACCGACTAGAATCATCGTTGGATGAATAAACTAGGATGAAATAATGCACGAATGTAGTAGAATATTAAAATCGTAAATAAATAATATTTTGTTGGAGGAAATTTGAGTGAATATTCTGTATTCTGTCATACCTACATTTTTAAATGGACTTGCGATCTACTCACCGATGTGTATTCCTCAGAATTTCGATGTTCCTTCACGCACTCGATGATTTACCGCGTGAAACTGGATAGAATTATACGGACGAAAGTACCGCTATAACATAAAGTAGTTTCTTAGGTCGTCTGGAAAAAAATATTAGCACCTCTTTTTCATACCGAAAGGCTAGGTTCTGTTGACAAGGGAGAGATACAATAATCAATTCCGATTCCACCGTTCCGTCGTGCGGGTTTAGCTCTTGCTATTCAACCACGCGCACGAGCAGCGCCACCGGACAGTATCGTATGGAGTGGACGCTTCGACCTAGAACTCACTTTCGAGCCTACGGAGTGTGCAGTGCTTGTTGTCTTGCAACCACCTTTCACGCTCGACACCAGGTGTCAAAATAATACGTAGATTTATTTTTGTTTTTATTCATTTTTGCCGAATGGTGATAAACTCGAGTATATTAGTTTTCATTGAGTTCTTGAAAAAGATAATTATTCCACACAGTCTATATATTCTATTGGAAAATAGGGAAATTTTTCTTTCATCATTTATTCATTTCACTTGCAATCTGTACTTCGATCGCAAGTTCAGTGAAAGATTCCAGTTACCATGGGAGAATCGGTTACTGACAGAAACGTTACCATAGGAGAATAATTTACCGACGGTAACGTTACCGTAGGATATTCGTTGTTATACGAGCCTCAGTTATCGATCAATGTTATTGTAGGAGAATAATTTACCGACGGTAACGTTACCGTAGGATATTCGTTGTTATACGAGCCTCAGTTATCGATCAATGTTACCGCTTGTAGATCGTCAATTTCCGACATCGCAAGGTGTGTTTTGTCGGTAAAAGAGAATACTTTCGTATCTCTGTAGATAAAACCGAATACTTTCGTGTCTCAGTAGATAAAATCGAATACTTTCGTGTCTCGGTAGATAAAACCGAATACTTTCGTGTCTCAGTAGATAAAACCGAATACTTTCGTGTCCCAGTAGATAAAACGGAATACTTTCGTGTCTCAGTAGATAAAACCGAATACTTTCGTGTCTCAGTAGATAAAACCGAATACTTTCGTGTCTCAGTAGATAAAACGGAATACTTTCGTGTCTCAGTAGATAAAACCGAATACTTTCGTGTCTCAGTAGATAAAACCGAATACTTTCGTGTCTCAGTAGATAAAACCGAATACTTTCGTGTCTCAGTAGATAAAATCGAATACTTTTGTGTCTCAGTAGATGAAACGGAATAATTTCGTGTCTCAGTAGATAAAACCGAATACTTTCGTGTCTCAGTAGATAAAATCGAATACTTTTGTGTCTCAGTAGATAAAACGGAATAATTTCGTGTCTCAGTAGATAAAACCGAATACTTTCGTGTCTCAGTAGATGAAACCGAATACTTTCGTGTCTCAGTAGATAAAACCGAATACTTTCGTGTCTCAGTAGATAAAATCGAATACTTTCGTGTCTCAGTAGATAAAATCGAATACTTTTGTGTCTCAGTAGATAAAACGGAATACTTTCGTGTCTCAGTAGATAAAACCGAATACTTTCGTGTCTCAGTAGATAAAACGGAATACTTTCGTGTCTCAGTATATAAAATCGAATACTTTCGTGTCTCAGTAGATAAAACCGAATACTTTCGTACCTCAGTAGATAAAACCGAATACTTTCGTGTCTCGGTAGATAAAACGGAATACTTTCGTGTCTCGGTAGATAAAACCGAATACTTTCGTGTCTCAGTAGATAAAACCGAATACTTTCGTGTCTCAGTAGATAAAACGGAATACTTTCGTGTCTCAGTAGATAAAACGGAATACTTTCGTGTCTCAGTAGATAAAACAGAATACTTCCGTGTCTCAGTAGATAAAACAGAATCTTTTCATTTTCAATAACAAAAATGTTGTCAAACGGCAATTTTCGGTCCTATATTTACTATTATATTCTTAATATCATCAATATTGTTGTGTATTTTAATTTTTTTTTTTCTCTCTCCGAAGTTTCTTCAATTGATTTCAGAATACTGGTTTATATCTTTATTCCAAACACTTGGAATGTACAAAAAATAGTACTTCTTTTAGTCATTTTAAACGATCTTCACTTCTACCCTCTTTGCGTTAACAGGTGAATTATTGTACATACATCGTAACGCGGGTAAGTGTCGTAAATCTTAACATTTAAATATGAACAATTATATGAAATAATACTTATAAAGTAGTAGGAGTCTAATACAAAATACTGGTAATAGGGATAACAGTTTGTGATAAAGAGACATGTTACAAAGAAATATAAACTTATTGGTAAACGCAGTGCGGGCAAGGGATGGCTTGATTTTGAGTAAGTTGATAATAAATAGAGATTGAGTGAGGAAATGAGTTACGAGTAGGTATAAATAAATACAATCGATTCGTTGAATGATCAATCGTTGAACCACCGATCGATCAACCGATTAACGTGCCGTTTCAAGACCCCGGCTTTCGTAGTTTCAAAGGCGTCGGTATTTCCTTCGTATTCACGAGTTCGTCTGACCCCAGACTCGGCATATCCGGATTCATTTTCAAACTAGAATTCTCATTGACGGTAATCCATTCGATGGGACTGAAAAAACGACACAATTGATAAAAATAATCCTCCCCTCTCACCAATAATATCAAGCAATTCTCAAATTTACCTTATCACAGCATCGGGTGCGATAACGTGCTCCTTGTTCTCCGAATATGCGCCGGATATTTCCTCCTCTTCCTCCTCATCGTCGTACTCGTAAGAATCGTATTCATCGTCATCCTCGTCGTCTTCGTCGTCGAGAACAAGTGTAGCCGTGGTAGTGAGTTTGACCTCATGACTAGCCACCTGGGCCTTCGTGGCAGTATCCTTGCTAGGTCCAGGTCCTCCTCGGCTAGGGTCTCGCCGTTCTATCTGATATTTTTGGTCTATAACGATCCTGTCTATCACCTCGTCGTCCGTACCGTGCGGTTTATTCTTGAGGACACCACTGCTGTCCTTGGTCGAATCCTTGTCCGGATATCTGTGCAGGACGTTCTTCTCGTAATAAAACTGTCCAGGTCTAGTCCGCTTGTCTATGATCCGGTCCAAATCGACTTGGTAGTGGTTCTTGTGCGCCGGGGCCTCGTCAGGGTCTCGCAATCCCTGGGGCAGCAGGGGTCTCGGTACCTCGTTTTTCGTCTGAGTAGGAACCCTCGTGTTGACACTCTGCGGATAATGAACGTCCGTTTCGTGATCAGTGACGATGGTGACACTCTGTTTCTTGAAAGGTCTCGGGTTGATGTTCTCCGCCGAGTTTTGCACCTGGTATTCGTCGTCGTGGTAGTAACTCGACGGGTACTTCTTCGTCGACGACGTAAATTCCGTCCAGTAACCATTCCCCGGTTTTCCATAGGGCCTGTTGTCGCCCCACTCTTCGGGATCGGCCTGGGTAGACACGCTATCCCAATTCTGGCCGTAGCTTCCCTCCTGCGTCCAGCTTTGGTCGTACGATGGTCTGCTCCCCGAGGTCTGAGGCTTCGCTGGATAACTCTGACCATGCTGATGAGTCTGCGGCCGATTCGGTTCGTAGTGATAAACACTCGGTCTCTGAGTGGAACTCGGCCGCTTGAAGGTGGTGTAATAAGTGTACAGAGTCGGCCTCTGCGTCGTCGTACTGGTCGCGAAATCGTCGAAAGAATTGCCAGGGGCGTAATTGTTCATGGGCCGAGACACGTAACCATAAGTTGGTGGATTCGGATTGCTGGGATCGTCGATGGCCTGGGGTATATACGGCCCTTGGTAAGACGGGGGTTTCCCGTATTTCGAAGGCTTGCTAACGGGTCTGTAAGACGGGGGATTCCCATAGCTCGGAGGCTTGCTAACGGGTCTGTAAGACGGGGGATTCCCGTAGCTCGGAGACTCGCTAACGGGTCTGTAAGACGGGGGATTCCCGTAGCTCGGAGGCTCTGTGGCTGGTCTGTGAGACGTTTGCGGGATGGAGACAGGATTGTGCTGTGTGTCGTCGTAGTAGATCGGCCTAGCGGTGTACGGGTCTTCGTAGACGGTGGGTTTGTGCGATGGAACCTTGGTAGGGTCGTTGGCTTGCGTGAATTGGAAATTGCTTCCCTTTATCGAGTCGCTAACAAAAACCGGAGAGTTGACGGCATGGTTCTGAACGAGTATCGTGAGGTTCTCGTGAGTGTCCGACGGCCTCCTTATCACGACCTTGTTCTGTTGGTTGATGCCGGTCTTCAACGGTTTGAAGAACGGGAAGAACGATTTTTCTGAACTCTGTTCAGTCCCGTTCTTCCTCTTCTTTACGTGGCCCTTCCTCCTGATCCTCGGTCTCGACTTGGTCCGCTGTTCGGGCGGCTCCTTTTCGGCCCACGGACTGAGGTCCAACGTATCAATGATTGCGCTGTCGCAGGAGAGTCTCTCGTTCCTGAACGTGTCGGCTGTGAGAAAGACGAAGGGCTGTATGGTCTCTATGCTCTCGGCAGTTTTGCATAGGATTTGGGCCAGCGAAACGCGTTTCAACTGCTGAAGCTGGGCTGCAGTGAAGCTGCTCTCTCTGTTCGGATTCTCGTACCAGAATCTGTCCCCTTTACGGAGGTTGGTGAACTGCTGTGCTATTATGCAGGCGAACGTCGGGCCGACGAGGCCACCGGGAACGGGCTTCTCGGCTAGTCCAGCAGGGAACAAGTCCACGTCTTGGACGGAGGAGTAGAGGCTCCTGAACTTTCTCGACGAAGTGGAAAACATGACGCGATCCAGATCCTCCCAATTTGTTATTGGCGAAAGACCGCAAGGCTCACGCCATTCTACGTACGGTGGTAACCCGTGGTCTCTACCTCTCTGAATGTTCAGAGATGCCAGGTCAACACCGAAGGGAATATTCGGCGTCTGGAACAGATGGTTCGTCAGCTCTTCTGATATGAACTCGTCCCGTTTTTGAGAAGGTTGATTTATCAGGCCGAGAAGAAGTCGGTCAATGGAACCAGGCGTGTGCAGGTTCACCGGGTTGTTGAACTCGTCGTGGATCGTGACATCTGTAACAGAAAACCAACGACTTTCAGGGCAGTCGAATAGACTCTACACAGGACCATCAAGAACTTACTACATAAGTAGTACAATTCACTCCACCCACTTCTTCTCTCATTTTCAGTGATAACATGGTGACCACTGGTCAGGGAAAAGTCAGGAAATTCGATTCGGATTTTTATTTACTTTTTATAGTGATTATCGTGGATAATGTGATTACTCACTATTGAATATCGGACGATGCTTGGTATCGTATCTGACGAAGCTGCGCTGTACCAGCGAATGTCCGAACCGATAAGCTGCGGCGGCGAACGAGTTCGCGACGTTGGGATTTACCGTAGGGTCGTATCCGTCATAGTATCCCTTCCTCTTGACCTCCAGGTCAAAGGCCTGGACAACGTCTGGACCTGGAAGATAAAATGCGGTCACACACAGAGTCTCGATATCGGGGTGTCAAATCATCTTTTGAACCTCTCTCACCTAGAACAATGGGGAGGAATTCTCTGTACGTAATGTGCTGCACAAGGGCGCTGATTATTCGCCTAGTTTCCTGGAACAGTTTTTCGTCACTCCAGTGCTGATTCAGGGCGGCCAATTCAGTCGCGATTCTGTTATGCTGTCTGAGGAATATAACGTGCAGTGATATCAAGCCCGGCTGTTCACTGAGCCGGCCATCGCCGGCCCGGAAGCAGCTGGTGGCCAAAGAACCGCGTCTGCAGAGATCGGACTCCTGCCTCGGAAGCAGTGGCTTCCGGGACTGAATTTTCCCGTATTGTAAAAGACCTGGAAAATTGGGGAAATCGATGTAGGGTCTCCGCAGCAGCCAGTATCAGATGCAACATGAGCGGACTGTTGTACTTTCTACGTGTCATACTCATGCCTCATTGTTCTACGGCCTTGTGCTGTATTTGTGGTAGAATAATGATGGAACAAACGTACAACAACGGCTTGTACACACAGTTGCCCAACTGGTTCGTAAATGAAAGTAACGTATTCAACAAGATTGTGAACTAGGCGAGAAATTAGACGTTGCGGATACGAGATAATCTCGAGCAGCTGTACCAATATTGCACACAATGCAGCATTTCTTTTCTTCGACACCCGGTAGGTCATGATCTTGCATAATCTTGATCGAACTCACCGTTCCTGAATAACCTTAGACTATCGCTAAGCTGCACGTTGCTGCTGTAGACGGTGGATGCGTCCAAGTAGCTTGTGACCTGCGTCAGCTGTTCCCTTGGCCCGAAGCCGCAATCTTCACGAGGCGCTGCTCCACTTCTGACAAATTCTAAACACCGTAGTCCCAGTGGACCGTAAAATTTATCGGAGACTGGCACCGGTATTGGAAGGCACTCGGGATGCTGTGAAAAGGATAACGTCGAAGAGCGTTTTCAAAAACTGAATCATTCGATATTACCATAAACTCCGGGGGCTGGAAAGAAGCGCCTCCGTTCAAACAGCATTGAGGAATGGTTCCGTTGAAGCCTCTGCTTTGTCCAGTGGCTAAATATATTCGAAACAGAAGTAAATGGTGAAACTATATTCAACGATCGACCCGACGAACGTCTGACTCGATTACTGTGCGTTAAACTAGCCTGTGAGATCATGGTCGACGAATTGCCCCCACTGCATGAGCATGTGTGTCACAGAAGCGAGGGGAATATCGCGATCCTGATGAATCGTCGCGGATATCTCCCTCGGGCTGGGCAACAATCGGCCGTTCACAGACCTGCGGATCGTCTGAATCCCGTCTTGATAGACTGGCTGGAGAAATCTGGCGAAAATTGAAAGCTCTTGAAAGCTTCGAGGGTGGGAATTATCGAAGAAGCGCACCTACAACTGAGCCCTTGGGTCGAATAACGGCTCAACTTATGACGTTTGAATCTTCACTTGCCTTCTTTCTGCCGAAACTTGGGTCGACTTGAGCCGTTATACGACCCATGGGCTCAATTGCAGATAGAACATAATTTGCGAGGTGGTTATTCGCTGACCTTTGCATCGCAGACATGGCCGAACCCCACCAAAGCTCCTTGAGGTTGTTGCAGCTTCCGTCAGTCGTGCGGTACCTCAGACTTGCTGGGGGACACGGGGGAACCCCACGACGTGGACATTGGCGACTGAGCGCAGTGAGTCTTACGTCTCTGACGAATGTCTCTGATCTGCTGATGTCCGGATGCCTGGATTTGCGGAGAGATGATTAGCGCGGTTCGTTGTTTGCGTTTCGAAAGAGTGACGAGTCTTACTTGCTGACGAGCAATCTAGCGCCTTCCAAAGCCGCAAAACCGAATCTTGCGAGTTGTCTGGCTTCGTCGGTCTGGTCGTTGAACGCGGCTACGAAACGCGCTGGGTTATCGTCGGCGAGAAACAATCCTGAAAGCGTTTAAGCATCGGTAATCGAGTCGATCGCGATAAGGGCAATGGCCGAGAGGCGAGAACGTATTCAGATTTTAAAAACCTGACCAGTTGGACTGACCCAATGAAACACGAGTTGCAATTTTTTTACTCGAAAGTCATGACCCAGTTCAACGCACAGTTAGCCCAGCAATGCTCGGTAATGGCAACTGACCATGTATAACTCTTGGTAATTAACGGTTGTAATATAATTATTATATTGACCAGTAACGGAACCGCGTCCGTGACGCTGATGGACGTTTGTACTGATCGATCGAATCAACGGAGGAACTTTATAGTCACGATATCGTTCGTACAACAACAACGTTGGCGATGACTCGAATGTTAAAACAACCGCATACTGACCCATTGAGAAGAGTTTAGGCTCCTTGATGTAGTACAGGTCGTTCATAGCCTCGAGACCGAAATTAGCAGCCTCGATGACCTCCTCGTCTCTCGACTGCGGCTCTTTTTCCTCGTCGATTGGACTCTCGGCCCCCATGGCTTCCGGGTTCACTTCGCTCCAGGTGGATAACGGAAGGTAGCCGTTGCCGTGGGGGCCACTGGAATCTCCCGCGCTTTTCATCATCCCATTGGGCACAAATGGCCCGAACGTCGTCTCCCGGTAGACTATGGTGGTCCCGTTGACGGGATAGAGGAGAATCTTCGAAACGTTGTCAGAATTTTCGCGATAAGGATTAAAATTCCGCGATGCCGTCTCAGAACCCGCGTCGCCGTCGATGGTCGGCATCCTTACGAATTTCGTCCTGCTTCCGGTCACAATTTTAGCGGATTCGACTCTGGCCGAGTTTCTGGAGGCGATGTGGTTCTCGATTACACCGTTCCTGAACACGTTTGTCAAGTTTCCTTCCGCAATTGGAACGAACTTGACACGCTCGTCATCCGCGGTCTCGCAGTTCGGTTCGTCGACGTCTTTGGTAAGCTCTTCGGTCGTTTCTCTTTTTGGTAATTCTTCATCTCTGATCTCGGCTTCGGTTCCAACAGGTGAAGAGATCGGTGGGTCATTTGTGGTTCGCGCTAAGGTCGGTGATGCCAGTAGGAAGAAGACGAAGGCGTGTCTGTTGATGCGAGGAAGCATAAATAAGACGATTGCGTAACGCGGACGAATGTCAAACGGAATCAACGATATCCCATCGACGATCAAATGACCGGCCATGACTCTGACACATGAGTCACGGTACACAGAGTGTTAATTAACCGTCGTGTTGCACATTCGTTGCATTCGCTGCAATTAGGGACACGGAGAAACTCGGAGTTCTTATCGTTTGACGCAACTTCCGTTGATGAGAGAAAGCTCCAAGGGTCTTTGATCGTTTTCAGCATACGATCAACACGATCGAATCAAAAGAATCAGAAGCTCCGTGTTTCTCAGTTCCCTGAACAAACGGAGGTTTGAAACAGTCTCGAAAGAGACTTTAGAATGGAAATACGGATGAGATTGGGGGACGGGTGAATTCCTATGCAAATTTATAACTTGTTTTAAGTCCTGAATGAGCAGCGACGCTATGAGGCGAGTATACGGAAGTGTTACTCTGTTACAAATGTAGTCAGTTGGACAATGTGTGGTGTCCGGTAAAGATAAGAGAATACGATATTGGACTTACAGAAGTTTAAATCTCATGTCGTGTAATTTATCCAAATTCACAAATTCATAGTCTCACGCACTGATCCCGGTTTCTGTTCATCGATACCGTATTTTTTTTAACGAGGTGATCAATTATTATCTCTAAAATATGAATATGAAACCGACGGCGATCCGGTGGACGGTTAGGCTTCGACTAACTCGCGAACAACTCAGAGAGCCCATCTTATCGGTAGGACATGCTCTGCCCGAGGCAACAAGTTGTATTTTTTTGTCCCCCGTTTTTGCACGTTTTTACTGTTATAATCGCGCAGGAGCCCGCGCCTTATGATATTCAGTCGATCGGCGCTCCCCGGTCTTTATGGACGTTATTAAACTCTCTTGGCTCTTGGCTTGGTATTATCTCAAAAACACGCAACTGCACCGCGGCCTATACCTCCGAGGAAAAAACGATGTACCTATATATATTTAATCACTCTCTTTCGGCCTCCACTCAAATGGACCAACTGACTCACTTCGTGACCGTAATTCGGACTCTTTTTACCCTCCTAACTCTGTGCTTTCGAATTACTCTTAGTCTTAGGTTTACCATCAGACGAAAACAGAACATCTACCTATCGAAGCTGGTCCACGTCATTGCAGAGAAAATATTTTACTACTTCAATTTTGTAATATAATTATTTAGGAGTGAATGAAACGGTCACGTGGGCAGCCATGACGTCAGAATTCACTATTTGAGGAGTGGGTTTCCTGGGTTGTACCTAATAGTGACGTCATAGCACGGCGCGAAAGGCAGACCGTTTCAAAAGTTATGATGATGTTGAATGATAGTTTATTTATAGATTAGTGAAAATGACAAACTCAACTATCAAACTATAATAACTTAATAAAAGTGTTGAATGGAGTTTTCGAATACTTGATTGGTAAGAAATTGATTTATTGAAAATCTGAAGTTCTTTTTTCAATATTTGTCTTGTGATTTGCGGCCATTTCGTTTTTCTTTCACCTAGAAGAAAAAATGATTGGAATTGTATGGGAGTGTTGTTATTACCTGATCAATGCCTCGTGGCCCGTTCTTGGGCTTGCATGCTGGCTATGGCCTTCCCAGACCCGTACAGAACTTTTGCCCGGACCTGAACCCTCCCTGTGGATGATTCCGTCGTTGACGAATTCGTCGTCCCACCACCTCCTCCTGAATTCGCGTTCAGTTGCAGAGTACCAGCTACGAAATTCGCCCCCTGACACCTGGTGCAACCCTCTGGCATTTTGACTGTTCAGTTCTCTCCAAATAATAGCTCAATAAATTTTCTTCCTTCCGCCTCTACGATCGGTGATCTCGCCTCCCTTAAAATCATCGACCACAAGGGCGGATTAATTTTTTGTACCGAACATCTAATCCTCTTATTTTTATCACGACCGAGATTCGAGATCCTAAACTGGTTGGGACTGACCTATCGCTCTCTTGGCCAGAGCGAGTACCGTCTACAGCCGCTTTAAACGAAAGTCACGCGCGGACTTTAGTACCATTTGAACGAACGTGTTCACCGACATGTGAAGCTTGTTTCAAGTCTGACTCAGGTACCGAATTTCAAACACCTGTTGCTGAATCCCGGTTAATATTTTGCGAGAAGTGGTCCAAAGAATAATTAATCAAAGGGTGAATTTTCACCAGTCGGGATACAACGTTAATCCGGGCCAGTGATATTCGATCAAATTCTGATGGCTGGCTAATCCCATTAATTGACCATTCGTTAGATCATATTAACCATTCGGTAATCTCTATCTTCTAAAAACTGTGATTTTATACGTAATTTTCGATCAAATTCCACACAATTCAATCTAGATTCTTTTTTAATTTGATCAATTGATTAGATTCAATCTTGATGAATTTTATATGAGTTGAAAAGAAATCGACAAACAACATAAATTTTATGCAATTTAATTTAATCATATCATCATATATGAGACTAATTTTTTTCTTCTCAGGTTGAATGAAAAATTTGCAAAACCATTGCGAAAAATGTGGTTCAGCAATTTTCGCTCTGCAGGTGTGAGAACCTGGTTGGAACAATAGTCGAAAGAGACCGTATATACTATATCTATGTGACTATCTTAAATACGTCTCTGCACGGGTTCCAACATTGAGGCCAAGTTACGAAATATCAATGGTTACGGGCTAGAGTTTCTCGCGTGCCCAACTAACCGCGATAATAGTCCCGTGGCACGATCTCGTGTCAGTGTGATAAAAAAATCTTTGTGTGTGAAAAAAACAATCCTTGAGGCTATACGTACTTAGAAAAAATTCAAAGTTTCGTTGATTTGAGAATGATTAATTTTTGTAAGCAGGAGAAGAGACGAATCAGGCTGAATCGTTTGGTCTCAAGTATTGCGGAACACTCGCGGGTAAATTTCGAAGCTTTCGAATATCCAGACCGATCGAGAGGAGCACGATGAAATTTAACTGCAGCTAGCACGGATACACTGTATCGAATTCGAGCCTGAAGAGAAGGCGTCCGTTTGCTAAGTGAGTCTCGAAGGAACTGAATGCGAGTGTCCCAAATACTCCGAGGGTAAACCTATGCCTCGGCCTCCTGGTGCGCGTCGCGCGGGTGGGGCACAACGAGAAACGCTCTGACTCACCCGCACGGTCCACGGACTCTGCGGACTGAGACAACGAGATCGCACAATGACCGATGATTCGAAGAATTTCTCAAAATACTAAAATGACAGTCTTTGAGAGTCCTTGGAAGTCTGTGGGAGTCGGAAGTCCCTCGCATCCGGTTCTTCGTCCGTCCATCAAGAAATGGAGCCCCGAGATTACGGGGAGGGTCGTTGCAGGCGGACGTCGTCGCCGGGGCTGATTTAACAGTTTTTCCCGCAATTCTACCTCCGCGAGGTCGACCGCGTTCTGTATAATTCGTTTAATTTTACGACGGCAAAATCGACCCTGGAATACCGAGGGTTGAGCGCGCCCCAAGGATAGGTACTCGTGCAATAAACTTCCATGCGGTGGAAAAATTCATACGGCGAATGGTAAGACCTTGCGTTGTACACAGAGGCTGTGTAATCTACAGGGTGATCCTTTCAGACGCGGCATCGTACCTAGAGAACTGTAGACCTCATCGTCTTCTATGATTTTGCCAAGTCGAAAAAGAAGTCGAATTTTATGAGTCTTTTTTTTCTATCTTCAATTTCTTCCGTCGATGGACATAAGCTTGATAAAATTGAGCCTTTGTTGTTTCTACAAATCGAATTTCGCATTGGGTCAAGTTTTGCCAAATAATTTGGGTCCAATTTGTATTTATAATTATGCTCGATACTCTGGCCAAAATATTAAAGTAAATATTTCATGTGAGCTGATCATTTTCTCAATTATCGTGATCGATTTTTCGACGGTTTGATATCGGTGAGATATGAAGGTCGCGAGTGGTGTTCGATTTTTTTCCCCATGGATTATGAGATCGATTTTTTCTTGTTCCCACGTCTAGATTCTTTTTTTTCCTCTTCTTCTACCAGCCTTCCTTTTTACCGTTCTGTACAATTAGTCCGCGAGTTTGTGTCGAGGCGTCAAGCGTTGCAGCAATCGACCCGATTCACGAGATCCGCAGAGATTCGAGGACACCGCAAAGCAAGAGGCAATCTACTGACCGAGGTGCTATGGAAAAATTAGACCGGTGGTTTTCTTTGATATATACGTGCAGCTCTACTGTGAGAAAATTTATTGACGACTTCATACGCTATTTTTTCCCTTCAAATAAACTTAGGTACACACAGGGTGTCTCATTATCGACTTTGCGGACTCGTCTATCGTCGGACATTAAATTTGTCACGGATTGTATGAGCTACGCCGATTTTCGAGTATTTTTTATCTCGCTCTGCTCCAATTAGCGGGTTTTCGCTTATTGTCCGGGTCAACGTTTGACACTAACCGTTTGAGTAGTCGAAAATGATTAGAACATCTACGTAAATTTGCCATTTATTCGTGAATAGTGAATCTGAACCTGGTTCAAATTTCTGGGACACCATTCCGTGGGAAGAATCCGTAATGCTCGCCCCAGCTAGAATGAGACATAATATATTCCAAAGGAGTGAAACTACCTGTCGTCAAGGAATGCACGAGTTGCGTGCGTAAAGCATTGCACCTGTCCACGAAGAGTGTTGGGGAAATAGGAGAACAGCTTCAATCAAGGCCGCGGAGGGTCTCCTTAATTTTTCTTCCTCTCGTACTTAGACCGCGAGGCGTTTTCACCAGGTGCAATTGCGCTCTGGGAATATGGTGAATAATCGAAGGCGTGGATCCTACGGTCTCGGTATCAGCCGCGGCACAGACTCTCGCTGAGACGTCGGGAGCGCAGTAGGTCAGCCTCCGTCCGCATCGAGGTCACCAGAGGGCAAATACGCAGCGGGTCAACGGTGGCCAAACGGCAGCGGACCTGAACGCGTCTCATGCTCGCGATTCAAATTTAACTGTACAATCCGTGTACTGTGTACAGTACACGGATCCGACAAAACCACCGAGGTAACGTGAACCTACTGCATCGCTAACAGTTATTTCGGGGTAAAAAAGTTTATGCGCGGTTTGTAACAAATAAAAAATAAAAAAAAGCGAGGTGTTAAAAGTTACGGGCAAAAAGTATGCGAGCCGTGATTAACTCGCGGGGTAGAAAATCTTGTACAGTTAAACGTAACGCGAGTTTACCAGACATTTTTTCGTTTTATTATGCTTGCAAACAGTCACGTAGATTTTGCAGAATGAATGATTCTGGAAAGTCTTGATTGTACGCCTTCGGTCTTTCTCCTCTCTTATACAATGATGATCGACAGTCTTTAGAGAATAATTGTAATTTGAGTTTTACTCGGTATTTAGACTTTCTCTCATTTCCCACAGGCGAAAAAGATATCGTTGCGAAGCATTCCGCCATCCTTTCATTATTATTATCGTTCTATACTTAAAAAAATACTCGATGATTCAAATTTGTAGGATCGACACGATCTTGATAAAAAATGAAAGACGATATCGTGAGGATATGAATCGAGGAGCAGCACGAGATCAAAGTAGGTCAGCTGGACACCGGTGACCGGTTAGAGTCCGGGTTCTAGTTCCCTCAAGTAGTTTTGAGTTGGGAGCGCGTCGCTGCACACCTGTTGAGAATGCAGTTGATCAGACTTCCCGCATCCGCCGTGTATCGTGAACGATGAATAAAATTGTCTCACTATATTCTAGATTCTAAGCCCATTGTAGAAATTCTATAAAAGAATTTAAACAGAAAAAAAAAAAAAAAAATGAAAGGAAACTAATCAACATCTGTAATAAAAGGAACCCCATTTCCCAAAAGATAATTTATTCAATTGTTTCACCAGAAATTCGACTTTTTGCAGTAGAAATAAAAATAAAAACGTATTCACTGTATGCGCCTGATCGCTGTCAACCCGAGTTACAGATACGACAGCGGAGTAGCATTGAGTTACAAATATGTGTTTTGGGTTGCCTGACATGAGGCGTATTTTTTTAAATCTATCTCTAAATGAGTGAAATTTAATATCGTTTATTTTGTGTTAATGTTATTTTATTTCGTGCAAGTTGTTCGTACACAGTGTATTCAATGAAAGCTTTTCCATCTCTATAAACATCGATCCTATGTATGTTACATAACGACGTAGTTATCGATACATATTTGATAATATTTTATCTACAAAGTGGTCGGAGTATTCGTTACACCGAGATCGAAGTAGGGGTTCGAGAATTTACTCATAGCTCGATGTAACGAAATTTTCGAAACACCCGGTACGCTAGTGTTATAATGACCACGGATAACGACGAGACTTTTTATTCTTTAACTGTGATAATCGATTGAAAAATACTTTGAACTAATTTTAAACAGAGGGAAAGGAACTGAAAGCTTGCTTCAATTTATGTACAATTTTTTCAGGGTTTGTTAATTATTCTGTATATGACAATTAGTTATCACCTAATTCTATAATAGAATTTCTTATTCTACATCCAACATCGATTCATTATAACATACAGAATCTGTTAAATGGTATTCATCGCAATATCGTACAACGCAACGACCTCCTTGTCGTCAGATAAAAAAATATGTGCACCGCTATAAAGTTACTTTAACGTTTATAATCGTTTTTTTTTCCAACTTACTTTTTAATACCTTCCATTGATTTTGCTAACGCTTGATAGATAAACGAATCATATTCAAATAATATTCTTATCACAAATACAAATAAACAAAATCTTTGACAGTGGAATTAATTCCCCATTTATTATAACGTTTTTGTTTTTTATTTTATTAAATTTATCATTGGTGTCACAGAGTAATTCGGAATGCTTCCAATTAACATTAACTGATGCATTAATTATTTAGCTATAATATGCATCTTAATTCTGAATTTACAACATTCAATTTCAAAGAATGGTAGATCGAACGGAACGTTTTTGTATTCTAAGATCTATTTCAAACTCTTCGCGTGGCAGGATAGGTGAAAATATAAGTAAAATAATTATTACAGATTTATAACTAAATATTTATATTTAAACATATAACTTGACAACACAGAACGATTTTTCATATCTATAAATTATAATAACTCTTTATTTATGCCCTATCCTAAAGCAGTCTATAAGCCCTTGTCATGTTCACGGTATTATTTGTTTTTAATTATTTATAACATATTTTATTTATCACTATTAACATATTCATATCATTGTAGCTATTAATAATCTACATCTGAACGTATATCTACAGACTCACCCCGACGAGCGATACGGATCTGATCTAGGAATTCCTCGTTTTCAATTATTCTCTAAGAATTATTTATTACGATATATAACAATAACTATGTATAATCTTTCATTCTCCTTTTGTCAGTGCAACGATAATTCAATGCCTGATGTATACATATAATCTCAAATCTGAGAGCTATAGTAAACGTTGATTTATCGACGCTGATCAGAGCTACCCTATCTAGTATTTTTTTTATTAATCTAGCGGATGCCTTGAATCAAACATACGTTTTTACTTCACAAATTGAACGAAAAAAAAGCATCGATTCAAGTATAAAGTTAATCATGTCTATGAAATAAGTATAGACTGAGATCTGAACCTATGATATAATAGTTTTATACAAATTACCTAAAACTTCAGTAAAAAAAAAAAAAAAAAAATTACTTTTCACAATGTATGATAAATATTTCCAACTTTATTTGGAATGTTTATTTTGAAGTGAAAATCAGACAAACATCCCTTTTTCAACAACATTTTACATTTACACATGCAATAATTTAAAGCTGTTTTACTCATTAACTAACATTAAGCTTTCGATCAAAGGAGTAACGCTTTGATTCACTGAATTTCATTGGGAATTATAATTATCTGTACAACGTCTATAAATCGATAGCTAAAAATAGAATAATACTTTTGAAACAATAAAATTAGCCAGAAAACTCGACCCTGAATGAACGATAAAAGTTGTTCTAAGCTGGGCTTTCGACATCTTCATCGTCAACTTCCTTATGCTATAAGTACGCAGTATGTTTGCTACTGTGTTCCAGGGCTGCGAGGACGTCTTGTTTCTGTCTTACGTACAATCTACCCTTTTTCCAAGGATTTTGCAATTGTAACGGTTTAAAATCGTCCCTGAGACACCTTTCTCTTGCCCCTATAACTGCTACTAAACAAAAATTTGGTAATTCGTCAGCGGTGTAAATTGGACCCGTCTGATCTTTCAGGACCACGGCCACGTTCAACTGCGTCACCACCAGGTCCACAACCTCGCGAGCCGTTGTCCGCGGGGTAACGTGCAGCTTCAAACTGGTCCCCGAAGCAAGTCCTGTCTCGTACGCGGCGTAAACCTGTCAAAGAATCATTCAAATCAGTAAAAAAAAATTCAAAAACGTTTCAGATTCATTATCAATGGCACATAAGCCCGCTTCACATCTCACAGCCAATAAATTATCAAATTAGAAATAATTTTGTGCTCAGTATAAGTCAAATAAATAACAGCAAAATCAATTTGTGCGATAGATTTGAAACGCATGTGCTTCTGATTCGTTCTTCTCCATCTTTGATAAATAATAAGCTTGAATAGCGTTCAATCGATGTCGATGCAGACTGTTTATAAATTTTTTTTTATTGTTTGAACGTAAAAGATCATAATAATCATTCGCAAAAAATTTCTGAGTGCTGGATTTTTTTTTACAAGCTGATTGATCATGCTGCAAGACTTTTCGCTGTCTATATATATAGTCTCTTGTTTTTTTTTTTTTTTTTTTTTTTCGGTTTAAGCAAAGCAAAAATTTGAATGCGAGGCTTACTTATACCGAGGCTACGTTAGGAGACCGAGTGTGGAGCTGGTAAAACTTTCAGTACATAGGTCAAACTCGAGTCTCCTATAAGAAAAATATCATCATAAGGTACAATTTAATTTCTATTTTAATAACTAGGTAAATTGATGGGTAAAAAAAAATTTTTTACAACTATCTATAATCTCAAAATTTGCTACTAAGAGCCAGAATTTATTCAAGCAGCAATAGAAACACGAGTCAATCTATTTCGTAGCTCGTCTTAAACTACTTTGAGTAAAAATAAAATATACACCTGTAAGATTCCTGGAAGCGGAGCCGGCATCATGGTAGCTTCGTCCTTCTCTTCGTCCAGCTGACTTTCCATAACAGAACTAGCAATCGCAGCGACACTGGCAGTTGGTTTGGACATTTTCGACTTGTGGTGACCCATCGGTTTGTGACTGACGCTCGAATTGGGCGTCGAATATTCATCGCTGCTCAGGGAATGGAGACTGTCCGAGTTCGTGTTGCTGACGCTCAGCATGCTCGTAGTGTTCGTCATGGCGGTTGAGACGCTGAGCAAAGATCCTCCATAAATATTCGGTTTGATACTGAGCAACGGACTCGTGCTAGCCGACACAGAAGTTATCGTTGCCGATCTATTCCTCGGGCTATGTTTGTAGTGAGTCAGAAGCAGCGTGTCTTCTGACTTGGACGGAGGCAATCTTGGGTTCTGAACGGGTATTAAATTCGCCTTTGGTTGAACAGAGCTCTTGATGACTTCCGAGGCAGTCGATAGGTTCGAGGAGTTACTGCCCTTCCGGACGTACTGACCGCTCGGCAGCTGCTGTTCGCTTTTGCTAAACTCTGTTGTGAGCAGGTTCGAAGTTGAATTTGTTATGTTTGGACCGGGCCAACTCCCACGGCCGGGACTAGACTTGACCAGCTTTGGATCCCGCGGTGGTAATTGGAGCAGACTCCGCTTGAGACTGTTGCTGTTCTTGTTGCGGTCTAAATTCAAAAGATGCCTCATCGAGATTCCGCATATTTGACCACCGACCTGAAAAGAGTTTTCGCATAAGTTACGAGATTCTGGTTTAGAGAGGCTGCGAGTCTCAGGAATCAAACTTACATTTTGCTGTGACGAACCTCTGTCCCTGGCGAAGGATATGACGTCGATGAGCCACCTGGCTCCTTTCCATACCGCGTTAACTTGGGACTGTAGGTCTTGTAATTTGACTAATTTGTCCTTAGCTACGCTCAGTTCGGTAGAGCTAAAGGCTTCCCTGTGATTATGCTGGGCCAAAGCGGTGTCGAGTTCGAGTATACAGCTGAGTCTCGAGTACCTATTTATCACATCTCTTTGAAAAGTGTTCAAATGCACCATCTCGAATACTTGGATAGGTAAAGACAGCAGGTCTCCTCTCTTCAGAAGTATTTCTCTCGTCCCTGGCACGGAGCACGCGGTCTCTGCGGGCGGTACCGTTATCAGGAAGGAAACGTCCGGAGTCAAATCGATCACCTCGGCGTCGTACAGTCGGTGGTTCAAAGAATCCTCAACGTTTATTTCCATGTATCCGAACAACCGCCTGGCCGTGGCCGACACTAGATCCACGAAGAGCTTCTGATTCTCGGTTCCTTGAGTCTCATTAGCCGCGTTTTCCTTCTCCTCGGAATCTTCTAGCGCGGAGTGTTCGCTGGGTTGGATTCTGGTCATGCGCTTCAGGTAGTCCCACTCTTCTCTGTAATCAGTTATTCGTTATGAATGAAATCGATAGACCGGGATTCACCGGGATTGACGATACTCACGCAGAGACATGGGGATTGTCGCGGATCTTGCAGTGTGGTAAGACGTTGGGAGTCTTAGCCGGTACAACGACTTGGATCAAGTCTACGCTGCTCTGCATTTTTAGATACCCTAAATACAATCCCTTGGACAGTTTTATACTGCTGACTTGGTGATAGTTGATCTGTTCCTGTATGCTAGCCATCAGAATGTCAGCCACGCAGCTATCCTCGTGCGTGATTAATTTTTTGGTAACTTTGCTCAGCGGTAGCCAACGGCTGTTGAGAACAGACACGAGCTTCGGAGACTTGACGTAGTTCACCGTGGAAAGAACCAGCGTCCCCTGGACGTCTCTTATCGGCTTATGGTACAGCTGACCCAAGTCTTGTGTGCAAAGGGCGGCCTGAAAAAGTACAATCATTGGGGCATAAATTTTTGTCGGTGCTCCGGAGAACCGCGCGCATGAGATATTGATAAAAATCAACAACTCACTTGCATTTGAGCAGCAGCCTGGAGTAGCTTGATTCTAAAATGAATGGTAGAGCTGCTATGACTCTTCTCCATGTCTTGTCTGAGGGATTTAACGTCGTCCCAAGTACACGCGACTTTCATGAGCCAGTGAAAATCGTTGTAAATGCAGCTCGGATAAGTTTCGTCGATTTCTATAACGGGCAGAAAATCCTCGTTTGTGACCAGCACCTTGTCTTCGTGGTACAACAAGCAAGCCAAGAAGACTCCTCTCCTGAGATTCTTCTGGAATTTACTGGTCGCGGTAAATAGTTGCTTGATGGTAGTTTTCTTCCTGTGATTTCGTCGCTGAACAGCCGGTGTCTCCTGGGTATATTCCGGGCGCCTTATGTCGGTGAACAACGTATCGAGCTGTTGAAGTCGTCCTGCGAACCGTGGCACTCTACCGTCGATGTCTCTCCAGCCTGAAAGAAAAAACGTTTCACTCAAACTCGTGTCGCGATATAAATTAATGGTAAAACGCTCTCGCACTTACTGCTGGGTGTCACGTGGGCCGGCGTGGAAGGCCTGAATCTGCTGTATCCCTTCAAGTTACCAGCGGAGGCTCTGAAATAGTATCTTTGACCCTGGGTGAGGTCGTCGACTCTGCATTCCCTCTGCTTCATGTCTAAAACCTCTCTGTCTCCGCATATTATTGAAAAATCTTCCCTCACGCTCCATTGGACTTTGAATTTTGTACATATCGGTGAGTCGTGGGAGTCCGGCTCTTGGAATCTGACCGTTACGGACGTCGTGCCCGTCACGTCTACTGCCACCAAAAATGGCATGTCTGGTGGGCCTGAAAGAAGGAACAGACCGAATTATTAGCACCAATGAATGAAATTCTGTTTTTAATGAATTCTGATATTCGAACTCACGGGCTTGGTCAAAACCGAGCAGCATTTTTCTCAAGGCTCTCGCTCTCCTCTCCCACTGTGCGAGTTGCTTGTCCTCAGCGTTACCTCCACATCCGGTCAAATTATTGTGAGGAGTTGAGAAACTAGCTCTGTGAGTTGGCGGTTCCAAAAGAGCTGCGCCGGTGCTCGAAGACCCGCCGCCAAGCTCTTGGACCATGTGTTCAGCCTCGGTAAGCAAGGATGCCAAGTGGCTGCCCAGAGATTCTGGTGATTTGACTGTGAAATGAGAGAAAAATTGGCAAGTTTAAATATAATATTGAATTTTCCTCAGTAACATTCAGTATTAATGTACTTGGCGCGCACACCCCAATGGCTCTGGAAGTTGAGAAATTAGAGTTTATGCCCCAGGGATCATTTCCTGTTAAGTGGATTAGGGAAGTGTACAATTACTTAAACGGCGACATGTGTATAAAAGAAACATAATTGGCATGAAGTAATAATGGGACCCGCGAGAAAAGAAAAAAAAAGGAACAATTTGATATTAATTAACATATCTCAGACTTTCATCGCCAGTTAATTACACACGTTATCGATGTTCTCTTTGGGTCGATATCGAGGAATTTTTTTCTGTTATACAATCCTCATAATATGTTGAAAAGCGACATGGCTGGGGTGTGTCTTGAAAAACATTCCTACGCGAGGCTTATATCGCAATATCAAATTTCGTAACTAAATATAGTATACATTGACATATTGATATATTGTCGCGTATAAATCGATGTTTATCGATGCGAGGACGTTAAATTTTCTCATTCGCAACTATAATATGCCTAAATTGTTGTGGTTCAAAAAAAAAAAAGAGATGATTTTTTGAAATCTAAGTAAGAATAATTGATTTTTAGTCAATAATTCTATTGAAATGTTAAACAGGATAAAATTGAACCACGAAACGTCTACGTCTGTGTTATTGAATTCACGTTAAATATGATATTCAATTTCCCTTAGTAACATTCAGTTTTAATGTACTTGGCGCGCGATTCTACAGAGCCTCATTTACATCTCTTCTCTTCAATAATGCAATAAGGAATCCTTCAACGTTCAAAGACCTCAAATCGAGTTCCGTTTCCTTCGAAAACTCCATGAACAACGTACTTGAATGCCACGAGAAGATTACCTTCGATATCGAGTTCTTGAAAATTGAAATCGTTGGTATTGATGTACGCAGTGTTGATGTAAAGTTTGGCCAGACAACTGGCAAGCATCATTTTGAAAATGTCCGATGTCTAATGTCTCAGTATCCTTGCGATCCGATACGATAACGACACGTGTTATCATTCAACTGACTTTGAAGATTGTTTTTAGTCACACTTCCACTTTTCTCCCCAGTGACTCTTCGCTTATTGCTCTCCGGTATAATCGAACAGCAAAAAGATTCATGATGAATACAAATTAAAAACGGTAATTCTTATGTGCGAACCAGTTTACGCAGATCTAGCTTAGCTCCACTGCTTGAGATGTTGAACGGCTTATACACGCTAATTAAAACGTTTGCAATTGTGTAATTAACCGTGAGTCTCATAGCCGTTGCAAGTGCAGGCTGTCTTTTAGCACCGCGCCAACGACTTTTGATGACAAAAAAACCGACAACAATAACAGTCGCACCGTGTACTAGCTAATCGTTTTGTTTGCGATTAGCAAAGTTTTAATTCCCGAATCTTCTCCCACCCGAGTTTGCTTCTCCGATATCATCTCCTCCATTATATCTTCGCTCAAACTCCGCGAACGATACTGATCAGACACTGGCGGACGCGGGTCACTCGCGTGAGTCTGAGTCGAAATTAAAACGGTTTTTAAAAAAGCCAGACGATGGCAAGTATGTAACAAGTTCGCCGCTGGGCAACGGAACCCGGTGGAACTGGCAAAGTTAAGCGAGTCAGACGGACGGACGACTGACTGAGAAAGCAAGAAAGGAACAAATCAAGGAGTAGTGGTTACCGTATTTGCACGTATGTATGTACATGTGTCACATACCGATACGTCCAGGTGGACGTAGGTGTGTCGGAGCCAGTACACGAGTACGAGGCAGGTATAGATGTAGCACCTCGTAGCTATAGGACAACCGAGTAGGTATTATAGCATGTCTGCACACGTGTGTATAAAGGATCGCCATCGACATCGACATCGCCATCGGTACCGTGGAGCCGTAACTTGGTATATTTATATGCGAATTATGCTAGTGCGAAAAGTTACAAGCATAGCTGGCCACATGGCGCCTCGGTTTAATGTTGTCTTTTCAAAGTGTGTAGACAAACTCTGGCCGAGATTTATGCATCCCGAATGCTCAATTAGAGAAGACAAAATACACGGATGGTAATACTGTTTGCTTCTTCAGGCGCGAATAGACGAATTTTCTTCTTTTCATGACGTATTAATTTATCGATTATACAGGGTGTATCGCCTCAAGTGTCGAGAATGGGAGGGGCTCAGAGCTTTATAAGGCTCCTCCCATTCTCGACACATGAAATGAGCCACCCTGTATAAATGTATACATTTGTTTTTATTATTTCAAAGTTTACCCGAGTCCTTGGAGTGGATTTATATTTTTTTCTATAAATAAACGTTTCTTATCTTCTTAACTTGCGGTTGCTAGTAGAGGAAAAAATGGCCGAAACTGGCCTGAAAGATAAGAAAATTCTCTCCGCAAAACATTGAAAACAACGTTTCGAGCATATAAAGGCTTGAAAAACAGGGTTTCGATTTTTCGAATACTTTAATTTCGTATCTTTGGGCATTTTCCGATTCGATTCTCGTGTCCGTTCGTATACTCTGTTCAGGTTTGTGTATATTCTTTAAAATTACCATTCGTCATTGAAGATGGTCCTTGACCTTGGCCTCCATATTTGACCGCAGAGGTCGTTTGTCCGGTTATAGAAAATTGAAAGTGCAAATTGTCTCCTATTGAATAATAACCAGACGGTTGATTATCGTCGTTAGGTATGCGAAAAGTAATTTCCAAAGAGGATAATTGTTTGTTAAATTTGAATAAAAATTTACAAAACAAAATGTGGGAAGCTAATTTCATACCGTATAGAAAACAGCCGGCCATATGACTGTCGTGGCTCCTAGATCGTGCGTATCTCGGTGTGAATAGTTTCATCATCGTTACCCTTCTCGAATCACTTATCACAGATATTCAAATATCATAAAAATAATTCTAGTTTATTGACGAACAATATTTCCTCTTACTGGTCTCAACTCTGAATAAACTCTGACCAACGAATGCGATCGACACTGCTGTTTTTATAATCAAAGTGGAGAAGGGGACACACTATAGTAGAAGATGAAGTTTCCTTGTGGAAACAAAAGAAATACATTTTTTATACAATTTATCACATTCTATATATACTTCCACAAATTGCGTCAGTGAGTATACATTATCAACTGTAGAAGGAAATCGGACTGATCTGACGATAACCACAATCCAGGATTTGCGAACGTCATGAGTGTTGAAAACGTTCTTCAGGATATGAAATTCGAACTTCTGTAGTCGCTATAACCGAGTTTGTCCCTCTTTCATTCCTTTCAGCCAGAATTATAGAACCCCGAAGTTTCTTTTTCTCAAAATTCAATTTTTCATTGTCTTCCTTTTCTTCCTCTTCTTGATAAACTAACTTTTCCCACATCCTATTACACCGAACACGTCTGCCTGTATGCTTCAGTTACTCACGTCGACGAGGAAGATACGATGCAAAATAAAAGACAGCTGTTAAATAAAAATAAGGAAACAGTTGAAATTACGCAAAAATAATATTCAAATAAGTATTGAATAAATGGTTTACAAACGCCACGCTATGACGTCACTATTCAGTACAACGAGCCTCTGTGCTTCGTATCCTCTAGTTTTCGCTTTCCATTGGAGGATACGCGTTCGGTTATTCAAATATTCGAAAGAAATAGAAAAAATACGCTTTTGAAGATCGAAATCCCAGCTTTAATTTGAAAAAAAAGTCGACATTGTAATTTGAAAATTGTTCCCGTTACGGCCACTGAAGTAACAATCCGCGAAAAGCGGCGTAAGCTTCTATGAAATGAATTTTTGGAAAATTCAAATTTGGCGGAGTTATGAATCTTTTACTGTGGAATCGTGGCAGCAAATTTCGACGCTGGTTTTCGCGAACTGCTACTTCAGTGGCCGTAAATGTTTGTTACTTTGATGATTGAAAAAAAAAAATCCATACCGCTGCGATTGGTTCATCGATGAATACGGTATATGGTATATGATTTACGAAGAAGGCGATAAATCTTGAAGTACCGTCCGTGTTCTTACGTCAGTGAAGGTATACGCGTGAAAGTAGTTTGAAGCGGGGTTTTATACCCATAAGTATAATAAACCTGGATAAAAGTGCTCCGATCCTCGTACTAACACGCCTGTCCCATACCCTGGATGAAATAAAAGCTAAGATTCAAGGCGGAATGCTTCTACGAGGTATTCAAAAGCGGTACCGAGACCGTATGTATGCCGAGTCTTTGACGTCACGATGATATTATACCCTGCACATAAACTGGTTCCACCTATTAGTGCAAATTACTAGTAAAGAGACTTTACAATCATGTAAAAAAAAATTTACACAGTTTTATACGGATTCGTAACACTGTGACGTCTGCTGACCTTTAAACCTTTAATTATACCAGCTAAAATTTTTCCTTGAACAAAAAATTTGCATTCTAGATTCTATTGCCTACAGATCTAGATAATATTGCCTCGTTTCAATTTCTACGTCCTAAAGCTGAACGATCTTTAAGTAAAGACAAAAGTTGAAGAATTTATTACCGTTATCCTCAGGACAGAGAAATGAAGATAAAAAAACAACATTTTTCATACTTTCATCCTCTGCGTAATTAGATTTGTCCGAATCCTTTCTCATTTTATACCTATATTTACTTGTTCCTTCGTCTCATTTTTCTTTCATATTTGCGAAACGAATCACCTATACAGCGGGCAAAAACGCTTTCTGAAACAATTTTACCGCCGCAATTGAATAACTTGGCGCTAGATGGCGGGCTCGTTGTACTTGATAGTGACGTCCGCGTCACCGCATGGCGCGTAAAAGAGGGCATTTCAAACGTTACCGAACTTTGAATCGATGATGTATTGTATTTCGGTGTATACAGGGTGAATTTCTAACGATGGAACACTCTGAAGTTAGCTAGAATCGAGAAACGAGCTTTTAAACAGTCTAAAAGCTTGTTTCTTGATCCTAGCCAACTTCAGACTGTCCCATCCGTCGGAATACACCCCGTATAAAATAACTCTGACAAATATTTGTGTAGTTATGAAATGAAAAAATTCTGGCAAAACGAATTGTAGCAAAAAAAAGTAGTAGGTGTGTACGAACGCGAAATGCCTAAATACCGCGGGCGAAGTCAAACAGCGGGGTTGGCAGGGGAGGTTTTACTCACCACTCAACAGATTGTACTCGTAAATTGAGGCCCCACCCAAGGCACCCTCCTTGCGGGATGCTTATTTTATTTACATAACACAGACGCCACCTGACTCTCTTTTTTTTCAAGGTGCCATTATTTTATCTCTTCCTTCGTGATTTAAGAGCAACAATAGCAACAAAATTCTTGTTCCTAACTAAAATGGTGATGGCCGCGACCACCAGTTATCATTTTAGTTAGGAACAAGGATCTTGTGGTTATTGTTGCGTGAAACAAAGATATTTTGGGGTGTGTGTGTTCAGAATTTCATGCGAAAGTTCGCTATCATCTTCTTTCTCGCGCCTGTTACGCGCAGGCTTTGATATCAGTGGAAATAAGTGACGCTATTACTCGGTCGGTAAAGATTGACTATAGCATGCTCTTAATACGTCGTTGTGATTGATTACTGATAGACTCACATTGGTTTCCTTCCTGGGCCCCAAAAGCGACGAGCATCTTCGCCAGAGGTCTGTTGTTGCTGAGCACAGCCACGTCCAAGGGTGATAATCCGTCACTGTTAACGCTGTAAAAACGAGACGATACAAATAAAAATTATTTCAATCTGGGCGGACTTTCGATAAACTACGGAGAAAAATGAGCTCCGATGACGTGGGAGGGTGGACAACTTCTTTAATAAAGTACCGTAAAATTGAGTACCATATTGGTTTGGTAAAATTGCATTTTTGTACGATAGAGTCTTCCCATCGGAGTATATTGCGACACGGTGGCTGGTCTTCCGTGAGGTAAAGTACGTTTTCTCGCGGTTCGGACAGGAAACGAACCTTCGAACTTTAGAACTCGGGGATGAAAACGTCATCGAGCAAAGTAACGACACGCCACATCAATTTCTGAGTAGCCTCGTTCACGTGAATCAAAAACTTGTTCAAGAAATCGTTTTCAACTTCTCAAGTTCAGAGGGAAATTGAAAGTGGGTTCGGTATCCGCAAAAACAGGATGCAGGATGTAGATTGCGAGTTCAGAGGCGGTCTCAATTCCGAATTTTAAATCCCGACCGGATATATTCTGTGTATAATTCTGCTATTTCATGAATAGTTGAATCCAAAGTCTTGGAACGTGTGAAATTCAACGCCAGGATAAACGCCGAGTGAAGGATAAAGGTTCGACTTTGATTGAAGTCGACCGTAATAGCTGGATAGTTTTAGTCATCTTATGACTAAATATGCAATTTCAGGAGAAAATCAACGGGGCAGGTTTCATATTACATTTCATTTAGATGGACTGATCAATTACAGAAAATGTTCAAGCTTCAAATTTCATCCACAGTTTCGCACGGAAACAGAAAACAAATGTTGACTGCGGGCTGAAATCCCCGGCTCTAATTGTAATTGCCAGAATTTACTCGTAAAATTTATAGCCATTTGAGTGGGTTTAACACCCTATCAGTGTAAAACGATTGGATTTCTCTTTTCACCCGCGAGGTTGTCGAGATTGATTCATTTCCCAGTGTAAATTCAAACTCAGAATTGGCCCAGGACCCAGTGATGGATCGTCGAGGGGATTGTTTTCTAGAGAATTTTTCAATCGGATGAAAAAAATCAGAATATTTTCAGGGATAATCAGGGACTCATTCTTAATGACTGTGAAACAAACGAAAAGATAATAAAACCCGGAAAAGTTTCCGAGAGATATTGCATCAATTATTCATCACGCAAGTCAGCCGAATACAAGTTTAACCAATTTTGGTATTTGCTGAAGGCTTCGCCCGGCGTTCTCCGCAAATAATACCGCGGTGAACTGTGAAGCAAGTTAATTCTGGGTGTAAACGTGATTCGACAGCCCGCGGTTAATTGGATTAACAGAGAGAGGGCGTCAATCAACGATACCGTTGCTAATTAGGCCGTGACCTACCTGTTTACATCAACGTCCGTTGATTCCAGAATGGTCCTCGCCTTTTCCAGGTGTCCGTGTTCGACCGCGGCGAATAAAGCTGTAATTTGAAGGTAAAATAAAAATCATCGTTATCATTCATGGTCAGGATTTTCGTGGCTATATTTTGCCTCATCTGTTAGTTGGTCGACAAAATAAACAGGAAAAAAGAAAAAAAAAAAAAAAAAAAAATTGAACGAAATAAATCATAAAACGATAACGATTATCTATACCATGTAAATGTATGTTGAGACTAGGCTGCGCAGTTAGAGGATTTAGCTGAGTGGCTGAGACGAGATGGATTTGATGCTGTTGTTTCTTTTTTCCAAAACCCTCCAGGAACTCCATACCTTGTCGGGAGGGCAACACTGCAGGTGAAAAATAACGAAATAAAAACTCAAATGAACCAAATTGAACAAATCAAATTAAAAAAAAAAACGAACTTAAATATCGACCAATAAATTTCCACCACAATAAACAGGGCAATATATAGTCTGAAATCACATTCTTATATCTTATCTTACTACCCAATGCAATGAAATATTTCCGGAATGGATTTTAAAAAGAATGTAATGTTCGCATCCTACTCTTCTAGAAGTTGACTTTCAAATGGGGAAAACTATCCATGGCCCTCCCAGAAAAAACATCTGGAGGGGGCCTCGTGGGGCCCTAGATAGTCTTCCCCGTTTGAAAGGCAACTCTTAGGGCCCTAAATATAGTTTTCCTCATTTGAAAGTTAACTTCTGGGGGTCCAGTGGGGCCCTAGATAGTTTTCCCCATTTGAAAATCAACTACTATGGGTCTAGTGAGGCTCTACATAGTTTTCCCCATTCGAAAGTTAACTCTTAGGGCTCTAAATATAGTTTTCCTCATTCGAAAGTCCACTTCTAGGGGTCCAGTGGGCCCCTAGATGGTTTTCCCCGTTTGAAAGTCAACTCTTAGGGCCCTAAATATAGTCTTCCTCATTCGAAAGTCAACTTCTAGGGGTCTAGTGGGGCCCTAGATAGTTTTCCCCATTTGAAAATCAACTTCTATGGGTCTAGTGAGGCTCTACATAGTTTTCCCCATTCGAAAGTTAACTCTTAGGGCCCTAAATATAGTCTTCCTCAGTCGAAAGTCAACTTCGAGGGGTCTAGTGGGGCCCTAGATAGTTTTCCCCATTCGAAAATCAACTTCTATGGGTCTAGTGAGGCTCTACATAGTTTTCCGCATTCGAAAGTTAACTCTTAGGGCCCTAAATATAGTTTCCCTTATTCGAAAGTCAACTTCTAGGGGTCCAGTGGGCCCCTAGATGGTTTTCCCCGTTTGAAAGTCAACTCTTAGGGCCCTAAATATAGTCTTCCTCATTCGAAAGTCAACTTCTAGGGGTCTAGTGGGGCCCTAGATAGTTTTCCCCATTCGAAAATCAACTTCTATGGGTCTAGTGAGGCTCTACATAGTTTTCCCCATTCGAAAGTTAACTCTTAGGGCCCTAAATATAGTCTTCCTCATTCGAAAGTCAACTTCTAGGGGTCTAGTGGGGCCCTAGATAGTTTTCCCCATTTGAAAATCAACTTCTATGGGTCTAGTGAGGCTCTACATAGTTTTCCCCATTCGAAAGTTAACTCTTAGGGCCCTAAATATAGTCTTCCTCATTCGAAAGTCAACTTCTAGGGGTCTAGTGGGGCCCTAGATAGTTTTCCCCATTTGAAAATCAACTTCTATGGGTCTAGTGAGGCTCTACATAGTTTTCCCCATTCGAAAGTTAACTCTTAGGGCCCTAAATATAGTCTTCCTCATTCGAAAGTCAACTTCTAGGGGTCTAGTGGGGCCCTAGATAGTTTTCCCCATTTGAAAATCAACTTCTATGGGTCTAGTGAGGCTCTACATAGTTTTCCCCATTCGAAAGTTAACTCTTAGGGCCCTAAATATAGTCTTCCTCATTCGAAAGTCAACTTCTAGGGGTCTAGTGGGGCCCTAGATAGTTTTCCCCATTTGAAAATCAACTTCTATGGGTCTAGTGAGGCTCTACATAGTTTTCCCCATTCGAAAGTTAACTCTTAGGGCCCTAAATATAGTTTCCCTTATTCGAAAGTCAACTTCTAGGGGTCCAGTGGGCCCCTAGATGGTTTTCCCCGTTTGAAAGTCAACTCTTAGGGCCCTAAATATAGTCTTCCTCATTCGAAAGTCAACTTCTAGGGGTCTAGTGGGGCCCTAGATAGTTTTCCCCATTCGAAAATCAACTTCTATGGGTCTAGTGAGGCTCTACATAGTTTTCCCCATTCGAAAGTTAACTCTTAGGGCCCTAAATATAGTCTTCCTCATTCGAAAGTCAACTTCTAGGGGTCTAGTGGGGCCCTAGATAGTTTTCCCCATTTGAAAATCAACTTCTATGGGTCTAGTGAGGCTCTACATAGTTTTCCCCATTCGAAAGTTAACTCTTAGGGCCCTAAATATAGTCTTCCTCATTCGAAAGTCAACTTCTAGGGGTCTAGTGGGGCCCTAGATAGTTTTCCCCATTTGAAAATCAACTTCTATGGGTCTAGTGAGGCTCTACATAGTTTTCCCCATTCGAAAGTTAACTCTTAGGGCCCTAAATATAGTCTTCTCATTCGAAAGTCAACTTCTAGGGGTCTAGTGGGGCCCTAGATAGTTTTCCCCATTTGAAAATCAACTTCTATGGGTCTAGTGAGGCTCTACATAGTTTTCCCCATTCGAAAGTTAACTCTTAGGGCCCTAAATATAGTCTTCCTCATTCGAAAGTCAACTTCTAGGGGTCTAGTGGGGCCCTAGATAGTTTTCCCCATTTGAAAATCAACTTCTATGGGTCTAGTGAGGCTCTACATAGTTTTCCCCATTCGAAAGTTAACTCTTAGGGCCCTAAATATAGTCTTCCTCATTCGAAAGTCAACTTCTAGGGGTCTAGTGGGGCCCTAGATAGTTTTCCCCATTTGAAAATCAACTTCTATGGGTCTAGTGAGGCTCTACATAGTTTTCCCCATTCGAAAGTTAACTCTTAGGGCCCTAAATATAGTTTCCCTTATTCGAAAGTCAACTTCTAGGGGTCCAGTGGGCCCCTAGATGGTTTTCCCCGTTTGAAAGTCAACTCTTAGGGCCCTAAATATAGTCTTCCTCATTCGAAAGTCAACTTCTAGGGGTCTAGTGGGGCCCTAGATAGTTTTCCCCATTTGAAAATCAACTTCTATGGGTCTAGTGAGGCTCTACATAGTTTTCCCCATTCGAAAGTTAACTCTTAGGGCCCTAAATATAGTCTTCCTCAGTCGAAAGTCAACTTCGAGGGGTCTAGTGGGGCCCTAGATAGTTTTCCCCATTCGAAAATCAACTTCTATGGGTCTAGTGAGGCTCTACATAGTTTTCCGCATTCGAAAGTTAACTCTTAGGGCCCTAAATATAGTTTCCCTTATTCGAAAGTCAACTTCTAGGGGTCCAGTGGGCCCCTAGATGGTTTTCCCCGTTTGAAAGTCAACTCTTAGGGCCCTAAATATAGTCTTCCTCATTCGAAAGTCAATTTCTAGGGCCCTAGATAGTTTTCTCCGATTAAGAGTCAATTCCTAGAGAGGTAATGACCAGTGAAGAAGATTGACGATCTGCTCGACATTTTTCCATGTTACACATGGAAAATGTAGGACATGGAATCGTCGCAGAGTCGCAGGTCTGGGCGATGTTAACACGGTAAATTGTCAGTTTGATGGTCCGCTGACTGTAGCTAGAAGATAATTAAATTTCCTCCAGATAGACCTTAATGGAAGTCTGCAGTAGCTATTGCATTCTCTGTTCTAGTTTCAGCCTTGGCTTGCTGATGGAATTGAGTTCTGTCCTACAGGAATCAAAGCGGTCGTTTATACGGTTGAAAGAGGTCGCCAATTAATTTACCAGTTTCATCATTCGGAACAGAAAATTTCGTAACAACGATGTACCTACGTTCTAGAACTGAGATCGAAGTGAGAACAAAAATTCAGAATGGAAAAATAATTTGCACTTAATAACTAATTGGCTCGTTACTCATAGCTCAGTAGATTTTTTTAACGCGAAAGTATCTCAATTCGTGTTTTGTACGCGTTCGTGAACCGGATGGAAAATTCACGAGGGAAAGTTTAATTGCGTAGACGCGATTGAAAAAATTAACAAACTTTAGTTAATTAAAACCTTCCGGTTAGAAAAATGACTCTCGTCGTTTCGATATCAACAAAATGACACCAGAATATCATTCCTAACAAAAATTAACGGCGCCTCGGTTTTTTTTTGGTTCGAAATATCGCCTTTTTTTGGGAAATTTGTTCAACTTTGCGAAAAATGATCCTAGAGCACATTTTGAAAATGGGATTTGAAGAGAATACTTTCACCAGAGGTTTTTACGTGATGTTGAACTTGTGTTTTGAAAAAAGCAAGATTCGAGCTTTGAACATGTTTTTTAACAATCTTTCCACGATTTTTCATCCGTTTGTTTCGTTAGGTTAGGACATTTGTTCTTAACCCGACTAAGAAAAATCGTAGAGCAGAAAAATTGAAGACGAAGTGTGAAAAAACAAAGTTCTCCAGTCTCGAAGACCACTTTGAAGTGAAGTGTTCCTTTACCAATTTCCTACGAATTACTTCAAAACGAGTAACCGTAACATCTAATGTTAAAATCGAATTTCAGAGCAGAAATTGCTTCAAAATACGTTTTTGATCATCCATCCATCCCAATTGTTCACCAAGTTACCTTCATTTTTCGAGGGAAAACCGGAACCTCGTTAATCTTTGCGAAGAGTATAGATATAATTACAGAATTGTTAACATACTCGAACTTGAAGCGGAAGTATTGAGTCTTCTTCTATAATCGATGGTCTGAAGCAACTGTACAGATTTCGGGCTAATTTCAACCTCCGTAGTTTCTTTGGCGTCCTTTTTGCTCTTTGGTTTTTTTGGCCGCATACTCGTTCCCCGTTTGTTGGACAGGAAGTTGGCGATATTGTCCATAGTCTTTGGCTTCGACTGTTTCAGCAGGTAAACCGAAATACCGATACTCGGCATCAACTCGTTCGCTTTTTGCGTTTCTTTAAAGCTACCCGCATCGCTGACGTCGGATTTCGAGTCGCTTATCTCACAGTCCTTCGACGCATCTTCGAGATCAAAACTCCTCGAAGCGCTGTCCGCATCCCCAGCGGAACGATGCCGAGCTCGGATCATCGAATGTTCACTAAAATTCCCGGAATTGATAGAACTGTCCAAACTGAACATTGGGTTCTCGTACGAATTAAACTCCCCAAGAATTTGTTGCAAGGTCCTCGACCGCTCGTCCGAATTTTCTTCCTGCTGATCAACGACCTGTTTTTCCCGCCAGAAGAAATTCACATTTTTCGGAGACTTGACTTGCTCCTTTTTCGAGTTCTTCTTGCTCCCAGCGATCGGCAGACCGGCTGGTAAATTTTTGCTCCTGTTTCTGCCCCGAATCCTGTCTGCGAGAGACGGTTTTTCGCTTTTTTTATTTCCCTCCCCAGATTCGCAGCCTTTGGGCTTATCTTTTCCCCCCGACACCGCGGGATCAGGGTTCGCGATATCGGCACCGGTTATCCTCTGATAAATTTTCCCCTCTTTTGTTTCCGAGTCCAGGTTACCTCCCAAAGTCCTTTGTTTCTCGACCAGCGGCTGATGACCGCCGGTTTTCCCTTCGCCCTTCCGTGACTTTTCCTCCTCTTTTCTCTTGGCGTCAACGAGATCCTTCAACCTTTCGAGTCGCCCCTCGGGATTCAGGGATACCGGGGGCGAACCAGGGTGCGGGTTAACGCTCATAGCGTGGCTTCGTATCTTAGACACCAATTTCAGAGAGGCTCGAACGGACCGCGATCTTCTCAGAGACGATATCGGATTGTTCGATGATCTTCGACTCAACAGCTCCATTTTGGGGCTCGTTGAGGCGACCTTGCGAAATTTCATCGGTTATCGGTTTTACAAAAAACACATTTTTGTATTCATCGTCAATTCCTCATCCGTGACGAGACTCTTCTTTGATTTGGGTTAAAGCTGAAAATAAAATGCTTGTTTGATTCGTTGGTGAAACGAGAGCCGGGCTCTGATCAAATGCGACTATTGTGTTCTTGCAGATTGAGACAATTCAGAGAGACAATGTGTTCACTCTCCTCGAGCACAACGGTTGCGGGGGACCAACGGACGCCACCAATAAAAATTATTTAGTAAATAAATTGACCAAGTGAAGCCCCTTACACGACGAACCCTCCTCGTACTTAACGATCAATTGTACTCAAGTTAACCGGCGCGTCGCCCCTACACCCCGAATAAGCAATGAACCTTCAGAAGATGGTGTCTGAAACTCTGTCTCCCTTCAATTTCGTACATATTTGAAGAAAAATGAATCCAGGGCGGGGTTTCGCTGTCGTTACGAAAGGAAGTTGATTGCCTTATCGTCGTTGATAAGATTCATTCATCGCCAGACCAATTATACCCGTCGTTGTGCCCTTTGCAGAAAGATGAAATATAATCATGCACCTTTGGTTACGTAGGATTGAATATAAGGTGCACTTATATTTTATAAACGTCACGAGTAGCGAGAGAAACTTATGGCTGTGCGTGCGTATGACCGCGAATTCGTAATCTCATAAAACCGCTGGATGATGTGTTATGAAAATACACAACTGCGAAAGTGTGTCACAAGCCACTAGACAGAAATACAGATGCGAACCATGTAGGGGATTTTCTTGAATCTATCACTAAACGCGATTATTCATATGGCTATGAAACATGGTCAGGGTTTTTCAATCCACTCATTGACCAACGGTGCTGTTGATGAAAATCCACATCGATTCCGACCAATTTTCTTTTTTTTCTGTCCGTCTGATCGAGTGAATTTCCACTCGAGGTGACGCACGATTTGATTGAAGAGTAAAATAAATTCCGAGGATCTCCCGGAAGACCGGAGAACCCTTATAGGTGTTTAATCACGTTTCGAAATCGAAGGGGCGCGTCCGGAACGCGGTCAGTAGGTCGAATCGTGAATCGTGATTGAATATCCGTTGACAAAAAGAATTTTATAGATAAAAGAAAGTGTCTGTTCTGTGTGTGATCAGGAAACGTGATTTCTAAATCGTAATCAACCAACACCGGAAACATTCAACAGTGTCCATTTCCTCTCGCTTTTTTCATTCGTTCCGAGTTTCTCATTGTGCGAATTGAGTTACCCTGGCCTCTGGGCATTGTTAACAATTTCGACAATTTCAAAGGTATACAAAATACAACGAGGGGTCGCGACTCACACAGGAGCGTGCCAAAAGGTAACAATTGTCTCTCCGGCAGTCGCGGATAATGGATTTACCTGCACCGCACATTCCGCCAGTTCGCAGCCCTTAGAAACTCGTAAATCTCTTCAAGGGGTGTATTTTTAGTTTTCTCTTTTTGTGTGTGAAAAACTCGTGAATTAAACATGCGGACTGTTTCGTTCGTTGCGACCGTGTCTCGTAGTTACGACGCAGGACAGAAGCCTTTGAACATTATAGTCGCATTTGATTCAAGAGACGGAATATTTGATTCAATCTTCGGGTACTTCCTTCGTTCTAGAATTACCTGTATCTTATCAGAGTCACAGTTCTCGATATTGCGCATCGCGTTTCACGTATCACGACACAAGTCCACTGTCACAGAGCTTAGGCTCTTCCGCACGCAATATGGTGAACGTAATTCGAATCCTCGTATCCATTGAAATACGTTAAAGACTGACTCATGGAGTTGAAATTCCACTTTCGAAGACGATGGACTGTCACTGTTTTTCCTAATTTCCTGTTCCCGAGTCGAAGGGCTCGTGGCTTGCAGAATCGTTTTTTGACAACGACTCGTCGCTCTCCATGCGTATAGAAAAATTTCAACCGCGTCCCGCACGAACTCGTCCGATGTTGGATTGTGTTGGCTTAGCACATGGGCGCACGGGGCTGCCTGCAGGCCGAACAGCTGCCCGTTTTCTATCCCTACCAAACCGAGGCCTGGGGGACCCCGTTCCATACCCGGTACGACGTCGCTTTTACGACTCGAGCTCGCTCTCACCGATATCACAATCGTCCATTCTCTTTGGGAGGCCTCAGACATCGAAAAATGAACATTTTTAAAAAATCACTTGACGTAAGCTTTCAGGCACGCGGTTCATCCGATCATGACTCTCGACGTCTCATTTTCCTCGGAAAGCGATCCTTCATCGTATGAATGAGGGAAATTGAAGAAGAAAATTCTTGGACCGAGTTATCAGCAAAAGAGTGACTCGACTGTCGCTAAATTTCGATAACTGATCACAACTTATCAAAAGGTTTTTGGTTCTCAGTTTCCCTCATTCACACGATGAAGAATTGCTCTCAGAAGAAAATGACACGTGAATGATTTTTTGAAAAGTCATTTTTACTGGTTTCCTTAAGCACACCGGAGCTTTCCTTCACGATGGCTAAAGAAAGGAAAACCATTCCGGTATTGCGCTGTTATCGCATTCTTTGCGTTGCGTCGCGTTGTGGTCTGGCCGCAGACGTACCGGAGTGACCAGAGTTATCGCAGACGTAGCATAGCGAGATTTATCCTTTTTTGTGTGGCGTAAAGGCCGAGACTCACATCCGTAGATATCAGCGTTAGGTAATATTCCGAGTGTTGAGTATATGGTATGATATACGATGGCGATTTCTTTTCACTCTATAGTATCGTGTATTCTGGAGTGACTTGGTCCCTACTGGGAAACGGTTTCTTCGGTACTGGTCGGATTTTTAGAAAATATACCTGCCAGAGGAGTTGTGTCCATAACGATTCGAGAAAGGTTGAACGTTTCCGGTAATCCAGACGCACCCGAAGAGCTGCGCGGTACACCTCGGGGATTTATATTCATCTTCTTTTCTCTTTTTTTTCTTTCTTTCCGGAAAAGTAATTCAGGTATAAGAGCGGACGACCTTGGCTCAACCTCTGAAGCTGAGGGTTTCAGACGAGTCGAGATTGCAGGCAAACTGATCGCGGAGGATTTGTGAAAATTAGGAATTTCAACTGTCTCGCATAAAGTTTGATCAAAATTGACTCGGAGGTTGAACGAATTATTTTTTCCTCTTCTTTTCCGTTTTTTTGGAATATTTAAATAAATTTGCGAAGAAAGTTTTTCACCGTAGTGAAAACTTGGATCCCAGTTCGCACGAGCTAGGTGTTTCATATATAGCTGCATTGTCTTTCCGGCGTGGGATCCGCATTTCTAATTCAACTTTCCACAGCTAATCTATCAGTCTATTATTATCAGTACTTTTTTTTTTTTTTTACCGATAGCTATTTATTTTTATCCTCGTTCTTGAAGAAAAATTCTTGAGGTCATGTGTCCTAATTGTATATCTACTTTCCTTGAATCTAACCACATCCATCGTTTCTTTCCTCCTTTTTGTTCTCTTTCTCACTTTCTCGTGTTGAAACGTTGAATCAGTTTTCAATAAATAAGTAGATCCTTTGTATTCCAACGATAAAATATTATTCATTACTAGACGTGACGTCATTTCACCTGAGGAATTCCACGATCACAATATTTAAGATCGAAATTATCTCACTTATATTAATAAAAGACTGATTGTTTCAAAATACGTATGTGATATACAGAATTAACGAATGTAGAAGACATTTTTTAAAAATGATCTTTAAATAGAAAAAAAATTCTCTGTGAGGATTTCGTACGCTAATTTCTACCATTAGGGGCGCCACTGGGCTAGAGACGTTGAAAAGCACATGAGAAACATTCTCGTGAACTTCGTTCGGTTTATTTCCAGTTGAAATTAATGGCTTAACTAATTTTAAACACAAAATGTAGATAAAAAATTGGCACTTTCATATAAAAAATCGAATTTCAAACTCGAATCCAATGCATCGTCGGAAAGTTTTCTCTCTCCGATTTATCTACCACAAATTGAAAAAGCATCGATGTGACGGTAATTGAATTGCACTGGTCGGGGAAAACCATAATTTCAGGGGTAATAATCGAATACACATGATAATATGATTCCTTGATAGTCACAACTTTGACTCCGATACGTATTTTGATTGGAATAATAATTATTCCAGAATTTTTTTCATCTTTCAAGATCGGGAATGAAGAGAAAACTTTTTTGTTCAATCAATATTAATCTTGGTCCAGGGGGGGTAGAATTTCAATTTCACAATTAGTGTTTTTTATTCAAGAGGTTTTCGGGGATAAACCGAGTGAATTATGGGATTAACAAGAAAGAAGAAACTCGAATTGCAGTTAATTGTGATTTATTATGATAAACTTAGCAGACTTGAGTCTCTGACCGTAGAAATTTATCACCAATAAACTTCAAGTGGGATAAACTCCCCTAAAAAGAGTACAGCGACTCTGATAATTGTGCACAAATGAATATAAAAACGTGTATGAGATGATCGATCGCGTTTTTGTTTCTAATTTTTATCTATAATCGTCGTTGAACCGCATTCTCATATAGTTTGATTCAATATGCAGAATAATTTCCGCAAAATGTCGTTGATTGAACCGCGCGTAGAAAATGAGGAACGACTAGCGAAGAGCGAAGAGAGCCACGTGTCGCATAATAGGTATTACAAACACCGATGGCTCTTGGATTCTGTATAATTTCCGAGTTATGGAAATCGCAGGACGCGACCTAGATTATCGAAGGACGAAGAGGCGTGTCACATAGTCACGTTCCTCCCTTGTTTAGTCAAGTGTAAAACTGAACTTGACGTCGGTTAGATAGCCGAACTTTGATAATAATTAAGATTAATTAATTATTATTAATTATTCCCAAGTCCCAAGAAGACAAATGTCTTACTTCATGGATCAAAAAAAGGATTAGATTTCTGCAAAAATATTAAATTTCTCTCAATATAAACGAAATAAGGAAAAATTGGACGCGCGAATATCTTTTCGATGTAAAAAATGAACCTCATCAGGTAAATTTGTAGAAATGTTGGCTCAAGCTGTTATCCGAATTACTGTAATTCCTCTCCCTCTGAATATTTCCCTCAATTTTATCCACCCCTGTCTTTTGCTGCTTCAGTTACCCCATCGACCTTCGGAGTATCAATTTTTTTCCTTCTGCCACCCGATTAAGCTCATAAATTTAAATTTGGGACAAAACTGTTTTTGTTTTTTGGCTACAGTCTCGTACCTCTGGAAATCGAACAACAAAGTCACGGATTCAATTCGTTTTCGTCACGGTTCGATTAAAAAAATTATCAGATCATATCTTCAACCGGATTAATTAGGATTTTAATTAAATAATAAAAAGCGAATTTAAAACGGTTTGTTAGTCGTTACGCGTAAATGTATCCTCGTAACGGTCCCCAGACTCGCGAATCGCGAAGGGACGAAGGGACGAAAAGGGATGATCAAGCAGCGAACAGGGAGTGGAGTTAAAACCCTGTTTTACAACCCCACCATATGCTGGACAGGTTGTTTTTCCAACGCCAAGTGAGCCTCGCGTGAGGTCGAAGTTCTCTGACGAGGGTCGACACGTTCGACTTTTCACTGATCCGCAATAGCCGTTTTTCCTACGGGGATCCGAAGTCTGGTGGCGGAAACCCGAAGTAGTTTATTGCAGAGAGCATTCGGTGGTGTGTAAGCAATGACAAAAATTCGATGCACGGACAGAATTAGTCGATCAAACTGTGTCTCAAAGTGGAAACGATATTTTTCCTACGGCCCAAATGATGATTACCGAATGACCACGGAGAAAACATGGCGGCGATGATACAGAAACTTCCTAATTAGCATTCATTTCGCTTCCAAAATGCCAATTCGTTGCCTTTACATAGTTTGATTTTCAATTGTCGCTAGGAGCGCCACTGAGGCTGTGGCTAACCTCTGATTGGTGCCAGTGGCGCCTCTGGTGGCGGAAAATGATCCATCGGATGCTGATTCTCTGATTCGCGGTGGGTATAGGAAAAATCGAGATAAAACTGGCCGTAATATTAGCAGTGTAATGCATTTTTTACGTAAAAGAGTACGAACGAGGTAATTTTTAATTTCTGTTACAACAGATAAGCCCATCCTGCAGAAGCGATGGGGGAAGCGGGCTTCAGTTTTGTATGATATCTTTTTTTTCTTTTTTTTTTTTTTATTACCTTTTGACATTCATGACGCATTTTCTTATCGCGAAAAGAGACTAGAGATAAATAATTCATTATTTATAATTCATAATTCAAAAACCACGATTCGCATGGTACTACGCACTCTGCTTACTCAGTTGACCCGCATATTTTTTCTCGTTCTTCGCTATCCCGCCTAACAAGTCCGGCTTTCTTTCCTACTTTATCGACTGTGACTTTTTACGCTGGAGAAAACTTCGACCGTTTCTCAATCAGGGACAGCGCTCCCTGCAACACTGTGACTTTCGGTACTCTCATCTCTACGACACTGTCATCAGCTGTTGGACAAACAGGCCAAACAGCTGAAAACAGTAAAAAAATAAAGTTCTGGCCTTTCAGAGAAATAACTCAGCATCAAACGGAAATCATTTTTATCGACTCAATTACATCTGAGGACTGAAAAAACCAGGCTTACAATTAGGTCAGTCGACTCGTCAACAAGAGCAACAAATAGCTTAAGGTGAAACGAAAGTCACGTGACCTAGACGTGAGTGCGAGAGAGATAGCGCGATAGCCCACTTGGAATTTTCGAACGCCCTTTTTGCAGCCAAAACACATTCGATTGATGTGAAATTGATATCAGTGACGTAGAAAAACTTAATGAAGGGCATGACGCTCGTGGATTTTCGAAGATCGAGACGTAATTACAGTTTTTTAACAATAATGTTCTGTAATCCAAGGAAGTGCTGCCTCACTCCACGAGGGGCAGCACCTCCTTGGGTTACAGAACAATATTGTTACTCAAAATTCTAATTATGTCTTTCGATTTTCGAAAATCCACGAGCGTCATGCCCTTCATTGAATTTTTCTACGTAACTGATATCAATTTCACATCAATCGAATGTGTAAACGGCTACGTGCCGTGGTGCGAGGCGATCTTACGGACAGCATTATTGACGCGCACTGTACTCCGATTTTTATGATTTTTATCAAGAATGAAATACAAGGACCAGATCCTGCCCTCAATTTTTGTGATTTTTCTTGCCTTTCGTGCTCGGAAGATTCGGTATTTCTTACATCTTCGATCTTTAACCCTATCTTCATATATAAGGAATTGGTGATTTTATGGTGCTACTTCGCGACTTTTTCTCCACGTCTTTTCAGGGCGATAAAGCGCTCAGGGGTCTATAGCCAGCCCTGTTCGAAAAATGTGCGTAAGCTTATCGAAGACGATATTCGTGAATCTAGGAAAAGGTTATTTTGATGATACGTAGACGCAGGTTATTTGCGCGGTAAAAAACAAAAAAGTCCGCGAAAAACGGATTCAAATATTCTTTACGCTGCCTGGATTATTTTGCTATGAATCGGTGAAACTTTTTAATGCAAAACAGTAAAACAGTTTTTATTCTGAATTCTAAAACTCACCTAAAATCGGTTGGTTTCATAAAAATTCCCAGTTTGATTTCACCAACTAATTCACTTTTATTACTCGGGGTGTTCATTAATTTTGTTTTCAATTAGTAAGAGATTCGCCACAGCTTCGAACGGATCCCCCTCTCTATTTCGTAGCTGAACGTCTATTGTGATAAAGGAACAAAGCGAGCGTGGGAGTATATATATATATATATAGTGCTACAATGTTGATATGAGAAATGGAATCGTGATAAAAAGAAACAAGCAAATCCGTGCGATATTAAAATTCTCCACATCGTGGGAGTTATTCAATTTGCAAAAATCCCGACGTTGAAATAAGTCGAAAAATAAAGCATTTGGAATTCTAATATAACTGCGAAAAAGAAGTGACCAAAAAGCATACTACTCGTACATCGATTTTCTAAATCGTATAAGTTGTTGCTAGATTCTAGAGACCTCCTATCCCTTTTCACAATTTTTATTTTTTATTCTCGCCACGCAAATTGTGCACTTTGCCGATAAAAATCCGCGGGCGTTAAACCTGCAGCCATAGAAAATAATCTGTTCAGTGAAGCGAGAAACTCTGTTCAACGGGATTTTTGAGGTTCCCAATTCTTCGCATCACACACACAAAAAATTGATTCGTTCTCTAGTCTTTAGATTTTTAAAAACTGGCATTGCGATTTAAAAAAAGGCCAATTCTCAACGATTTTCGAAGGTCTCAACGGCACCAAAGTTTCTCACAGACTGTCTTTACTCAAGACTAGATACCAGACTCGTTTGTAGCTGGTTCGTTCAAAGACATCCTTTCCGTTCTCAAAGCTGACGGAAGTTGTAGCATGACACCGTTTACATTAAATTGTATACAGACATCCATGGGCGGATCCCATAGCGAGTTCCCCGCGTGCAGGATACGAGAACGCGGAGTTTAAATGCATAGGGAAAGAAGGGGTGCATCCCTTTATTCCGTCGATAAAAATTCCAGGCCTTTTTCTTCTACGTATTCAACTTTTTTCTTAATCATATATCGTTTTCCTTCCCCCAGTAGTAAAACTAAGCGAAGTTCTACTATACGTTGAAGTATATTGCAGAAGCTCAATTGCTTCTGTTTCAGACGTCCAGTACTCCAAGCTGGTGAGTACTTTCGACTGTGGGCAAACGGAAGAGAAAAATGGACCCTGCCAGCGCAAAGCTTCGAAAGTTTAGAAAATTGTTATTACATAACGAATAAAATGTATCAAGTGTGTGTCTTGATTCTTCGAAGAGCTTCTCCAAGAAGAAGAAGTTGCGGTCAAGCACGTAGACTGGATGGTGTCCCTCTTTCATTAAGGTCTCTCCGAATTCAACATCCTTTGTTGACTTTATCCTAACTTCGTTCTACCCAACAGTTTTAGGTGTGATTTATTATTTTTTTGTATTATACTGGTGTCGATGGTGGAATTTTCAAAATCGCTATCAGTGGTCGTACAAAAAATTTCAGCCTCCTGCGATGAAAGTGTAAAAGAAGATTCTGCTCACCGATTCCAAAAATTTCTTGCGCTTACACTTTCATCGCAGGAGAATGAAATTTTTTCTCATAGTCTATACTATCATTATTCAAAAAGTGGTAAAATGATTTTTTTTATACACCTCTTTTTCATATTGTCAGAATTTAAAAACCTACTTTCGTCCAAAATGTCTCCCCTTAATTAAGCACCTCATTTCTTTTACTAGTTTTATATCTACTCTTATCGGTATATTATTTCTCTTTGTCCAACATTGATAAGGACTTGAATGAATGATCAGAATCATTATTATCATCCTCGTGAGAGTTTCGTTTCGCTCTTTCCTTAAAAACTGCAAATCCAAAAGTTCTAGGTTGGATGTGATTAAACAAGGGCGTCCTATGAAGCTCGGTTGACTGTAACGACGCATAATAAAATGGTATCGGCGAAATTCCGAGTGTCGTACATTCGATCTTTTATGGAGTACCAAAATCGGACGACTATTTGAATAGTTTTATTGATCGAACCCGAATATACTTCAATAAGAGACAAAGGCGAAGAGCGACATTTGCTTCGGGTCACACGTACGTACGACTTATTACTACTTCCGGTCGAGCTAACAATCAGTCGAGTTCGATGCGCCGGAACGACTGTATCTTTATTTGTATATCAAACTCGCGTGAGCGGGGGTGGATGTTCCTTTATCTCGTCATATCGAGATGTGGATTCGTGAAATAGTAGCCAACAGACGTTTGAGCGCGAAAAAGTCCCTCAGCGCCTACACCCTCACACATTACCCATAATATGACATTGAACGCTGTTCTGATCGGAGGAAACCCACATACGCCTCTGCGTAGTGTCTTATAAGTCATTCAAACACCTTGCGCGTTCAACCTGCTCCAGATATCCACATGTGTAACTATAAAACGACAGTTGCGGATAGCGTGGGACTCTGTGAGTCAGTGTCAGAGCTGAAGAAAGATCGTTGGTGGCTTGTATAATCGGACTGATCCTCAATTTTAGAGCAAAATTCAGAACAATCTCCATCTTTTTCCCCTCAAATAATAACGAAGAAGAGTTCGATCTGAAATTCCTTCCAGCAAACATTGAACATCATGGTTGCAAATGTCTTTGAAAAAGGACCTTCTAGCCTCAGATAATTTTCCCGATTCTACTTTCTTTATTAGTATACTTTCGATGTGTGTTTGACATTTGAAACTCATGAAAATGGATCCGAATTCGAAAAGAAAAGACATTCCTCAATTTTTTCTATTCGCAAAATCTATTCACTAGTCAAACAGAAATTGGCCTCAGAAGACAGTGTTCATAGTGACATTGATCCACCTCGTTCTGCTACACATCCAATGGAACCAGTTCGTAGAAGAAATCTGAAAACCGAATAATAATTTTTGACGGATTCAAGATCCAACTATTGTCTGGTCGTGAGCGCGCCTTAACCCCGACTCACTGGCGTCTGACTCCGGCAATTATTTCAAGCAAACATTATTCCAGTTATAACAACGGGACGAAGGTACCACACTTTAATTCCCAGCCGATTTAGGTGTGTGTCTACGAAATGACCTCTGAGTATAAGATCGTTTAAGGATTAAGGAGTCAGGTTTTTCTCGTTCGTTGCGGAGAGGAAAGAAGAAAAAGGGCGACGGTGTTGATCTTGAAGTAGTTAAAACGTACCTTATTCAACTTTTATCGAAAAACCATCGGCTGCGAATTATTTTCATAAACATTTCAGACTCGTCCGCCATTTTTGTTGATTATGCGATATCGAGGTTCACCAGTTCGCGGCGCATCGTTGATTTCATCAATTTAGACCAATCTTCGTGTAACGAATTTCACTGCACACAGGCTTCACTCAATACCAGTCGTAAATTATCATCGTTGAACCGCGGCCCCTGGACTTCGGGAAGATAAAACTATTTCAACTTTATAAAGAATCCCTCGAAATTCGAATGATAAAAACTTCATTCGTCAAGCCGTTTTATCCGGTCCACGCAGAGCTTCATTTGGTCAAACTTGACCAATTCTTTACTTTACACACTGTGCTTAGTCTCGCGTAACACGTTCCTGGTCACGTAGTTTGAGTACAACTGACTTGCGAGTCTTATAACCGTTTTATTTAACTGCTGCACGCATGTAAGAAGCGGCTGAAGTCACGGGGTTTGAGTCACTTGATTCGTTTCACCACAATTCTACTGCTATTCAATGTTTGATAACGAAAATTAATCGAGATAAAACTTCGCGGTGAACTTCGTCCTTCGAGGATACCAAGACGAAGACATCTTACCGGTCCGAATTTCTCCCAAAAGAACAAAGAGCCTCAGGTTTCAGGTTTTCTCTTACCTCGGCTAGATTAATGAAACCCGATAAAAAGTTTCAGAGGATTGATCGCGGGTTTGAATAAAACCCTCCGGTTCTCTCGGAGGAAGAAACGAGACTACAAATTCGAACGAGAGGGACCTAAGAGTGCAACAGCTGTAGAGCCAGGAGCATCGGAGCGAAGCGTGTGCCGGCACGGCAGCAGGTGAGTTTTGAAATTCGTTAATTTCAGGAACGTATTACCGAGCCTCTACGCCGAACCGCCTCTTAGGGACACGGGATCATCGTTGGAGCGACGAAGCAGGAAGACTAAGGAAGGAGAAAGGGAGAAAGGGAGAAAAACATAAGGCCAGGTAGGGCCTCGGCTCGGGCACCTGCTTTCGCTCGACCTGCGATCGCGGATTGTAACGACAATAAATTTCAGTTTTCAAAACTGGCAGGTCTACCACCAAAGGAGAAACAAAAAGACTCTAGCATTGCATTTTAGTCAAAATTTCAATTTTTTATTTCTGAATTTTTTAGCTTTTCACATTGTGCCTAAAGTCCGAGCTAAAGTCACATGGCGGCCACTGGTCAGGGTAGGAAATTTTGTGGCCGCCAATAAAAGATCCCTGATGGCGATTCTTTTTCTTCCTCGTGCGGGAATCTTGATCGATGGAAATAGTAGCAAAACTTGTATAAATTATGACTGAAGAAGTATACTCAAAAATCATTTTCTTTCATGCTTGAATTTCCCCCAGGGAAAAAATCTATAATTTGGTCAGGCACGGTCAGAATTTTTTTTTAACTCTTTATAGTGGCCACCGTGTGAAAGGAATTAGTGCATCGAGTCACGACCAACAGAATTATTTGGGCTCTGCTTCATCTATCTTGACACGTAATTGAGAGTCTAGATAATCAAGTATTCAGTCGATTATACTCGACACTATGTGATAATTTGAAACACTGATAACTGAGTAATGTTCACGTTGAGCTTGTGTTAAATTTAAGATAATAAAGGATCCCAGAATAATCTGGTTTTGTTCATCTTTTATTTCCATACTTTAATCACCGCCATTTAAATCCTGCACTGCTTCGCCTTATTGTTACAGGGATATGAGTTTTTCAATGGGTGGTTGTCACAAAAGCGGGTCAATTGTACTTTTGACAATGGATAAAAAGTCGAACAAAACCCACACACGATGTATTATAACTGACACTGTGATCACGCGGGTTAAAACCGCCGGCTTTATTTCCCCGATCAAGCAACGGAGCACATCAGCACGTCGTGAGATTTCGTAAAAAATTCAGGCTAATTAATCACGTATTTTCCTCAAGTTTATTCACTCATTTTTTTCGAACGTCCTGCGAACCGATCCTTCGCCCGGAGACCTCTGCGTCGACTGAGTGTCTCAGGCGTACTTCTGAGCATGATTTTAGAAGTGATTCACCGATCTTGGAAGTTTCGAAAATTCTTGAGACCAGAACCGCGGATTGAGGGCCCGAATTTGCACTAATTGTCCCGGAAGGGACTCCGCTTTCGAAATATCCACGGGATCGTTTCCAGTCCGTTGCATCCGGGGCGTCAAAATACAGCGTCGTTCATATTCGAAATTCGTCCATCCTCCGATGCAACGGTGCTTCTCGATTGACCACGGCGACAATAAAATTACCGACGGGGTTGAAATTTCCGGAAGGGATATTGGAATTCTAACCGAAAACCGCGGCGTTGATCGAACCCGGTTCCGCCACCAATCAAATCGTTCAACCACAAAATTTGTTTTATCCAGTTCTTAATCGACAGCGAAGGCGGCTACGAGCCCTTCAAGAGTCCTAAGTGCGTCTTAAGCCCGGAGGACATACTAGCTTCTTCGTCTAAGGATCTGTACTTTTGTTTGCGGCGTGGGGGCGACCGGTTCCGAGGCATCGGAGAACCGGCAGGAGCCTCGTATACCTGGAGAACCTGACCGAATCTAAAGCAGCTTTATCATTGGCTGGAGTCCTTCCAAAGGCATCACTCGTTGGCTCGAGGAAACGTCCAGAAAACGGACTCCGGGGCTTTCCTCGCTGTAATACGGCCGCATTTCTGAAGGCGAAACGCTTCAAGATGGCCGCGACTATCGAGATCTACAGGAAAGTCTCTTCACGCTCGTGCGCAATGCAGTTTCACTTTCCTTCGAGAGGATACATTCCGTTTCCGGTATTCTTTTTTGTTTAAAAAAAAAATTATGTTCGTGGTTGATTCAGACTATGCATTCGAAAAACCGTTCTATACGAATTCGAAGTAGAATTTTTGAGAATTTTCTCAGAATCAAAAAACCGCAGCTTTTGAAGTACTTCTAAAATAACAAAAATGAAAAAACACTGAGTTTCTCGAGTAAAATGACCCGATGTAGGGTATAATACCTGATCGATAATTAGAATCCTGCAAGCGTCTGTCAATTCACTTTATCATTAGGCAGAAATCGATAACTCGCCATGTCATCGACTCGCTTCAAACCTATTCTTATATTGCATAATTAAACGGTCCTATTACACGTTTCTCGTCGTTCTCAAGGATTTAAATTACACGTCACGTCTCCCGATTGTCGAGTATACCGAAGGACAACTCGAGGGCTGTCATATTTCGATCCCACAAGCGAATGAAATAACTGCATTTATATCACTCCGTGCGTAAAGTGCGACTTTACGCACGCGAGCGTGCGTATAATCGGACTTCACCCACGTTTGTGATATAAAATTTGGTTCGATACATGTGCAAAAGTCGTTTTTCCACTCGCTGTGCTCGGGCGACAAACCTTCCACTCGTGCGAAAACAAACCTTTTGCACTAGTATCGTAATATACTATTTTAGGACGAGAAACGTTTTCAACACCCAATCACGCGACCGCCATCTCACTGTCATGCAGTAACCGACGCGGGACGCGAATTTCCATGTCATGAAATTCGGTGGGTGTAGGGTGAGGATTAGTATGCATCCCTCGAAAGGGCTGGTCGTTGACGAGGGACGTCGCGGACGGTCGAAAAACCGCGAATCCATGCCGGGCGTATAAATCCACATATATTGACAGACGTGACAGGTTTGCCGACCATCGAGACGATGATCAGCCTTGAAGTAACGGCTTGAAGCACCCCGACCGAAAGTCAAGCTGGGATAACGAACCTAGGATTAAACCTCAATTCCTGCGAATCCCCGCATTGAATTGTCGCGTTCCTGAAACATGCTCGAAGAACGGATGTCGGGACGCCCACGCAAACGACGAAGACATTTCGGTAAGCCGAGCGGCTACACGGACAAAAACCGTTCCTGGGATCCGAGGGGTCTGATTGCACAGAGTTGGAAAATTTAGGAACAACCATTTTCACCGGAGAGTGCGACAGAAATTGGGTACAATTTTATATTCAAAGCATGAGAAGCTCTGCTTGGAATCAGATATGATCTCAGGAACTTTTTTACCCACGCAAAGAATAGGAGGAAGTATTGAATGGCAGGAAAAAAGTGGGTGAAATTTGACGAAGGTGGAGTTTGAAACCTAACGTAGATGTGATAAATCGCTCACGTCTGAACAATTGAGCTTTTGCAAAGAGCGCATGCGCGAAGTGCAGAAAGTGGAGCATTTGCGGTGTGCGCATGCGTCAAGCCGCATTTTCTTCACCGTTCTGAAAAGCGGAAAAAGATTCAGTGGCAGCCAAATTAGTTTATTTGCTTCGCCATGAAGAACCTGTGAAATAAATATATTTGACGTGAATTCATTTTTTTCTTTGTGAAAAGCATCATTCGGTTGCCTCGAATAAAAATGTACCTTCAACAGATCAAATTTCTAGTAGGTTCAGATTGAAAAAATGAATGAAAACAGAGACACGGAAAGTTAAAAAAAGAGTAATGGGACAATTCTTTGACTTTCTTCTGAAGTCCGTCTGCGGATAATTCTCGGCATTCTGTTGGACTAATCGCTCCTCAAATCTAGGTTAAGCCTCTCAATGAAATCTCTGTAAGTCCCTCTTGAGTCATTTAAAATCGTTTTAAATCGCGTCAAATCTTCAAAGTCTTTCGAATCTCTTCTAGAGTCTCGGAATCTGCGGTGTTTTGCGGTGGCAAAAGTTTGTCAGGACTAAAGTCCTTGAAACCTAATAAATGAGGCGTACAGTTTAGTCAAGTGGTTGCAGCGATTTTCAGAATCTTTGTGACCACCAGTTAGTCTCTAATAGTAATTCTGAGAGTAAATAATAAATTTTTTACAGTTTATTTCAGTATTAACTATCCAATTACCAATAATTCCTTGACTGATACGTGGATAGACAAAAAATGACTGAAATTCACGGGCGACGCTGACAGAGCTTTTTTTTCTGCAGCGGATGTCGGTCTCCGATGTTCTACTCCATTACCATAATTTCAATTCCAACTCTTTGGTCGATGGCCAGAGATAGTTTTTTCCCTGTGTCTCATACGTTCCATCTAAACGTATGTATTCTGTCACTGTCAACCCGTTTATCGCGATAGTCTAGCAGTCTAGCAGTCTAGCCGCTTACAGCGACGTTCGTGCTTCGTAGTATTGGATAAAAGCTCGAATGGACCAAAAAAAATCATTCTATTTTCATTAATCCGTTTTTCCCTTTGTTCAAAGAGACTTGAAGAAGCATCGATAACAAATGGCTGTAGAGTTTTTTTACGAAGGCGCTGAGCATACGAAAATATGTTAGCATTCGAAGAGAATCCGACACGAATAAGAAGACGGGGGAAAGATTCGAATCCAGATTGATTCTTGGCAAATACCAAAGAAAACGCGATGCTACTAGAATTCGGAACGAATTACAGGGAATCAATGGTGTATCGTTTGAGCATCGGGTTTAATTGAATGTAGATAATCGAATTCTTGGCTTCGGGAGTACGTTGTATCCGAGACTCGAGCTTTGCTCGCGATATTCGAATACCTTTGAGCTTTCTGGAATCAGCGGAGCAGCCATAATCAAATCAGTCGCGACGTACCCGTTTTCCCTTCGCACCCACATCCACATCCACAGAATTTAACTCGGGATATTTTCTTTCGGCCGATAGAAAAGGGGCTCTCGTTTCCGTGAAACAGGGTCCGGGACTTTCTCTAACAAGGGACAAACGTCGGACTCGCAGATTCTCTACAAACTAGATCCTCGGGGCTAACGATCGGGGACCAAATCCGACGGACGTGTGAAATTGCCCGTCTTCTATTCGGAGTCGGTTGAAATTCCGGTGGAACAAATCAGTGGTGACAGTGGCGACCTCGATGGCCATAAAATTCATTATCCTCACTCTGAGGCTGCTACTTCAATGAAATTATTATATGAACCAGCCTCGGGTTCGAGATCGGTCGTCAAATGAGAAGAAAAATCTATAAAAACAGTTACTCACCGACAACTGCTCGATGTCCTTTGACCCGTCTGCCGATGTTCGGGGACACGAGGCTGAGGCGATCGCTCCTGGAGCCGAGAAGAGGACTCGGGCTCCTCCTGGGCGGGGGATGATAGTCGACGGCCAAACCGTAGCAGCTTCCTTGAGCGGTTGAATTGGGGCTTCCGATACCACCGACACCCCCGATTGTACCCCATTCTGCGACACTGTCGATGGAACTGCTCCTCGGAAGACACGAGCTTGTGCTCCCTTCTCGTCTGAATGAAAATTTTGAGGAAAAAAAAGACGTTGGTCACTGGTCTTACCATATTCGGCCACTACAAAGATCAGAAAAATCCTCCAACTTTTCCTGATCAAATTTTCATTTTTCATGACTGAAATTCGGACGAATTAGTGGACGTCCACCTGAATTAGAGTTGGTAGCATCAGAAAGAAGAAAAATTGTGGGGGAGCCAATTGACCTGATTACGGTCTGCAAATGAGCTTTGACAAATTATAGCTGGCGTTTGTAGCAAATTAGGGGGACGATGTAAGAACCGAGTCGAAGCCCATATCTAGGAACCCGAGATCCGAGATCGGGTTTGTATCTGTGAGAGTAATTCGCCTCGGTGAGCCACGGGGGTTACTTAGATTGAGTAACGTCAAAACTGATCATTTCAATTACCCCGCACGTAGAGTTATACACCTGACGGTTACGGCAATTGGATAAATCTCAGAATCAGTGTCAGTGTCTGAACCACCGGGAGGATTTCCAACGTGCCTCGAGGCTGTCTTGCAGCTTTCGCTTTTCTTCTTTTCTTCCTACTTTTTTTTTCTTTAACTCACTTCCTTATCTATTACTGACACGGATTTGATTTCTGAACCAAGATAACGCGGCATGAAATAATCAAAGAGAAAAATGTAAGTTTTTTAACACGTTTTCTGTATTAAAGGTGGCTATGCCTGCTTTATCTTGATCAAGTCACAACCCCTTCTCTTCCACTGACGTATCAGAGAGTGATCGATGGCAGTGTGAACGAAAATATGCAAATAATCTCGATACATCTTTGTCCCGAGTTGTAACCACGGCTTGTTTCTCATGATCAGAGATTTTTTGCGATAGTTTCAAACCTTCGAAGATTGATAACCTGAAATGGGCGACAGATATCTGATCGCATGATCCCAGATTCAAAATCAGGTACCCAAAATTAGATTCCTCAATGCGTCAGAGTCGGCAATGAATCGACTCTCAAAAGAGCTTTTAATTTCTTCCAGAAATCCAGTTCAACTTTCGCTTCAAGCCTTTTAGTCTTCATGTTCAAAAAGAATCGCTGAGCTTTCTAGCTGTCGTAGCCACGCAGCTTTGCCAAAGTGGCAAAACAAAATGGGGCTATAATAATCGATAAATCACGCGGATATACCGCTATAAAAAAATGTATGAATCAGACCGAGTCACGAATCATGGTGGAAATTAGACGTGCTCTGAGAAGATATCTAGACTCAAAATCTAGACTACAAACTTGTCAAGGATTCAGAACTTTTGGTATAACAGTTGGTAATTTTAACTAATTCTGAAATCTCTTAGATGACCTGGAAAGTCCACAGATTTGTAAATTTGACGGGTTCAATTAATGTCAAGGACAATGGACAAACTACATTCCGACCTTGTTATATTTTTGACAGGAATTAAAAAATCGTTTCAACTATGTATGTAGCCTGCGATCTTGAAAGAGGAAGAAAAAATGGAACGCGGATAAGAACTAAAGGGCGTAAACGTCAATTCGAGATGACGCGTTTTATCGGTAAAAGTTTATCAGAAAGTCCAAACTGTCCCAACGTAACAGCTGACCGAGGTTATTAATGAATTATTAATCGAAGGTCGAGGGTTCGAAGGCTGGAAGGTTCTGAGGTCGAAGATGATCGACGAAGAAGCAGATTTCATGTGTGTATGTACCAGACCAGCTATAGATTTATAGCACTCCTCGAACTCGATCCCTCACCTATATTATAACCTTTGCTCAGTAGGTCAACCAATACTCGTACTCTGTTCCGGTGGCTTGGCGTCATCATCACCGCTGTTTGCGACTCCAGGAGGTAAAAAACGCCACCAATTTTTCTGACGCATGTATTTTCTCCAGATTTTCTCCGGATGCTGGATGATCGAAAGTTGAGTAGGTGATCAAATTTTCAGAAGAAGCAAGCAGACGTAGCGTCCGGTGATAATAAAAGACCGAGTCCCGCGTTGAGGATGAATGAGTTTCGTGTTCGTCTGAAATACGACATGGTGGCCACCTGTAATCCGTCTTGTTTTTTAACGACGATTTCCTCGATTTTTCTGACTTTGCCCTGACTTCCCGGTTTTTCCTGACCAGTTACCACCACGTATTAGTTTGAGCGAAAAGTGTGAAAGCTTGCAATAATTCGAGCGAGCTTTTTCTGATCGATACGAGTCTCTGATTCACCGAGGATATCACTGCCATACATGGCTTCGCAGTACTCGATGAGGAGCTTGAAAAATTCATCCCTGTTCTATTGATTCCTTCGAAAGGATGCACTAAATTTTTCAGAGATAATAAAAAGCGCTCTAGGGTCGAGGACCGGAGGGACACTTTATCTTTCTAAACCCCTTGACCCCGTCGCTTCGGGATTGCCATCCTCACCCTCATCCTCATATAAATTTCGAGCGAAAAATATCGAACAAGAAATTGGAAATGAAAATCTGTTATAAAGCTGAACTTATTGGATACGTGCGAGCATAAATTTTCCTGTCGTAGACGTCAAATTGAGTTACTAACATAAGAACCGTTGAAATTCTGAAGACACATGGCTGATAGTCGTCGCTTCGCGTCAGGCTGTATATCCTTTTGAAGAGGATCAAAGTGTCTCCACCGAAGCACGCGAGCATGCAACCTACCTCGTCGAGTATAAAGGATTCTTTGTCGAATGAAGCCAGTCCTTAGTTTCCTCCGAAGACAAATGAAAACGTAAAACGAAACGAAAGGAAGAGAAAAAAAAGAAAAAGGTTATAAATATTTACTCGAAGGATTTACAGTTCGGTATTCCGATTGCCTCTCGCAAGCTCAAACGGATATAAAAGGGAGACGACCATTCGAGTTTCGTATTCTCGGTCTCTCACAAAGCCTTCGAAGACTTATGCCATCCACCAACGCCTATTTGACTGGGGTAGTAATTGGGGCTGTTCAATCACGTTTGAAATTCAAATTCTATCAAAATTATAGATTTTGTGGAAAACCTTTCAGAGGCGAAGGACAGAAAAAATACCTAGCCTGAAATCGCAAGAATTGGAGACAGCACTGTTCTGCGGGGATCAGAAACGAATGATAGAAAAAAATTAGGAAAAAAAACGAGAGGACCAAATGCAATTAATATCCACGTAGAATGAAAATAAAATTGCGGAAGGCTTTTATACCGCATCCATACCCGAGCAGAAAGATTTATGCGAACTCGTATATAAGCTGGGATTTCAGCAATCGGGCGTTTCTAAGACTCGAGATCCTACCCAAACATTCCATTTAAACGTCAGGATCGAAATGGAAGAGAGTCCCTCTTGAGACTCCTGAGTTCTTGGCGGTCGTCGAGATTCACTAACCCATATTCAACAGTTTAAATCACTGAATTACGAATGATTCCCAAGCCAGAGATTTCCACGAGATTCCCAGACTTTTAAGGGAACAGCCAGCCCTTTTTCCTACCTACCTTCTTGACCCACTTCGAACTACATACGTCCATTTACGTCAGATAAAGTCACGTATTTACAAGTAATTACGGCGACTTTGTCATTTAAAATATTTACTATGCATGCGGCACACCGATCCATTGCGATGTAGGAAAATCGGTTACGCGTCATGATAAGGAAGTTTTGTCACTCTGATATTGAAAAGTAATAATTGAAACTATACTAAATGGTGAAAACTATTTGCTGGGACGTTTATGTGGCTAAGATTGATTATCTGTTATCGCCATGTGACGTCATTTTCGTCTGTTGATCATGGTTGACCGTAGCGCCACCAGATGGTAACGCGAATACCGCGAAATTCAAACAATGATCCATACGAAAATGAAAAGTAGACGATTGAGAGGACCAATTAAGTTTTTCATCAATATTAAGAAAATGAAAAATGAATTTGATCCCGATGATGCGAGAAAATGAGCTATGAAATAATAAAATTAATTCGGGAGGATATCACGATGCGACCAGCGACAAAATAACCTAGACAGAAGAACAAATGTTTACATTGCAAAGATGGAGGATATACTGAAAAATATTGTCTATCAAAATATCTCCAAGAATAACAATTCAATCGACGACAAAATAACCTAGACCAAAAATAAACCCGACCGAGAAATTTCACCGGGAAAATACTTTGTCTGCATATGACGACAGCTACGAGATCAGCGCTTCGTGCTTCCAGGGGATACAAAAAATAAAATATTCCCCTAGCGAATCCACTACCCAGTTGTCGTTCCGCGGAAAATACATTTTCCGGACCGGTGCGGCCATGTTGGTGGTCAAACTTATTCTAATTCTAGCTATATGCTGTCTCTGAATACGGTCAGAGAGATTTATGTTTCTTGTTATTTTGACAAGTGATGTTTTGGCACCCAATTTTACTTTTTTCTTCCGGCTCATTTCGTCCTATGATATTTCTCTGGGTTATTTTTCAACAAGTCACACATTATCTCGGAGTTATTCGACGCCGTGGCGCCAACAAAGATGCGACTATTTTTCGACGTATATCAAGCATCGATGCTTCAGCTACTTTGTGTTGCAAAAATGAAGCAGTATTGTTGAAGTTTTGTCGCTTCAAGCATCCTACCGTTTTCCACACGTGTGCCCGCGCTAATTAGAACGAAACCACGTTACCGAGCCGCAAATTCGACTTCGTAGCAGACACGACGAAACCCAGCGTTGCGTTATAAAACTTGCATGCTGAAGTCGACCCACATAATTGTGAGTTGTCAAAAGTTGTTTTCCCTCGTGTTTTCCACAACCGTGCAGACTCCTCGGCCAAAATTTATCTGCAGTATAAATTTGTGAGTGTCCAACTTCGTTGCTCATAGTACAATCTAACCACATAAGCCTGCAGTGGTAGAGGTTGGGGTTGTAAACTATCGAACAAAGTTAATGGTACAAACCTTTCCCAAGAGAGACGTCTGGGCAGTTCATCGCTTGGGGTGAAACTCGGCCTTTGATTCAAGAGCCGCGCAAGTCTGGTCAAAGGCTGAGTACCGCTGATACTAGCACTGCTCAATCTTCCACTTCGAGAAACCGAGTCCTTGCTGTTATCCCTCGAACTTGTTGTACTAATGTCGGACACACGTCTCTCGGCTGTAATCGAAATCAAAATTAAAATGACGTATAATTCAATACGAACAAGTTGGTTTGGGCTGACTATGAGCCAGCCTTTGAACTTCCCGTCATTTATTTTCTCCCCAGTTATTTTGAACTTTGCAAATCTGACCTCAGATTCTTGATCAGCCGTTCAAAAAAGCTTCGAGTACCAATTTCCGTAAGATTTTCCCAGCAAATTGGATTCGCCATTTTGAATGTCGCAAATCTGACTTCAAATTCGTTGATCCGTTCTCAAGACATCGTCATTTTTGTTGTATTTTTTAGAATTTTTTGATTTCAAATACTTCAAAAAGTACTAAACCGATCGAAGCCAAAATCTAATCAGTTCTAAGTTGAGAAAAGCCGCGCCGATTGAGCCGAATTTGATAAAAATCCGCGAACTCGTTCTCGAGATATCGTGTGGACAAAAATTCGGTCACACACATACATATTTTTTCACTGAAATCAGAGAAATGGGAAGTTAAAAATTTCGTTCGTGAACGGATACGTATAAAAAGTGTAAGGAAAAAAAATTATTCTTCGCTACAGGAGGTTCCGCACGACGTTAATGGACTGTGACAAAGGTGTTGCAAGCGAAGCCTCTGATGAACGTGTCTGAGAGAATGTGACAACAATGAGCTGAGCACGTGTTATTATGTCATCATATTCTCCTCAGCATCTTGAGAGGAAAGTGTATCTAGATTCAACAAAGTTGGAATACCGATAGAGATTCTACGCTTCTTGTTATCTCGAGTTTTCTCCGATTTCATTTCAATTGTTTCACTGATTCACAGGTGAGTTTCGAATAATCTCATCAAGAAAATTGATAGGTAAACTATTGCTTCAATGCTAGAGACAATTTTCTCGATTTGTCAATTCTGGTTCAACTGGCAAACCTAATTATGATCAAAGTTTCTGGAGATACCGATCGATCGATAGGAGACTATGGAACTGTGATACGGTCGAGACGAGATAATTGGAGGCCCGCCGCACGAGATCAATTTTAGGGTTGAAAATTAGCCACCGTTGAATCGCGGTCGTTAGCTTATCTCGGTACTAACAATCCTTGGAAGAACCCCTTAGATAGAGTATTCAGGATCGGACAGACTCCCAGAACCACCGACCACCGAATACATCAGGGAAAATTCAATCTCTACGGTAAACAAATTATCAGTAATTTGTTGGCCTAGCTGCTCAACCGTGCCTGCATAACTTAACGTCGGAAATTTATCTAGCGATGGGTAAGAAATTCACTGTAACCACATTTACGACACATTCACATCGGCATCGTCATAATCGGGCAAAAATCCTGATCACAAAATTTTTTTCCTCGTGCTTCCGCTCATCTTCATTAAGGGGACCAGTACAGCGCGATTGAACAAATTCTGAATACTCCAGGAATCATTAATGTCTCATCCAAAGTTGATTACAGATCGGAAAATTGACTTTTTAGCGAAAATCTTGTCACTCTTTTGCTGATAACTTGGTCCAAAAATTTTTTGTTTCATTTTCCCTCATTCAGACGATGGAGGATTGCTTTCCAAAGAAAATGAGACGTCGAGGGACATAGTCGGATCAACCGTGTGTCTGAATCCTTACGACAAGTGATTTTCAAAAAAGTCCATTCGGAGTATGGAGAATTTGTTGAATCACGCTGTACTGGTCCTCTGAATAAATTGTGTCAAAAAATGTTGATTACAGTGTCGAATTGCCACGAAAAGCAATCACAATGGTGAATGACCACCGTCCGTCACCGAGGACATTGAAAAATGAGGGTCGATGTACTCACATATGCTGTCATCCGTGAATGATATCCTGGGGGTCAATAGTTTAGCGTAATGTGACGTGGTGCTTCCCCGTTTTCCAGAAACCGGATCAGCGGATGTTGCAAAAACGGCTCCTGAAGCAGCGGCTGTAACATAAGTCACAAGAAGCCATGCAGTTGATAAATGTTTCTTCTTTTATAACACCGGCGATAAGAAGAATCGTGAATCAAGAGGACTGGACTGAATTGGTACTAGGAAAAGATCTATATAAAATGGAAGAAGAGAAGGGAAAAGATGGAAGCTGATACTCAAGGGATTGTGGACAGACTAGACTCTCATTTACCCGACTAATCACATCCCGCAAAAGGAGTTTTCCCGGTGGTTTAGGCACTTGTCAAATTCAATATGACAGGATATTTGGGCTAGTGAGTTCAGAGATCGTCGGGAAAAGGATCCATAGAGATTACGTTCACCCGTTGCTAAGAGATACGTGATATAGTCGACCAGAGCCGAGACGTCAGGCGCCACTCAAGACGCCACGCGCGTTTTAGCGAAAAAGTGATATCGAATCTCCGCCTGCGGATATCATACCAGTATACCAACACGTCGAAAAAAATAGAGTAAAGGAGGAGGGAGAGGAAAGAATATCCCGCTTGACCCCAACCGGTCACTCCGATAAAACGACACAAAACTCACCGTGATAACGAGCGTCGATCTGAGCCTGGAGAATATTCAGTCCTGGAGCAACGATTGCCGGTAGAGTCCTGGACCTGAGTAAGGGCGCTGGTCGTCCTCCGGGACCGCGTCCCGTCCTCACTTCCGGTTTACATTCCGGTGGCGGGGGAGCGCTGGAAAGATTCGATGATAAATTGCCAGAGACAAAGGACCCTTGAATATCTGAAAATAGTGGCGGACGTCGCTCGATTCCGCGAAGGGGTCAAAGAACGGTCGCGGTGCGGCACTGACCCCGCTCGACCTCGCTATTAATAAAAACTACTTCTACACACGAGATTTTCGCCGGGAATAGTACCCGACGAAGGAAAGACGCTCCTCGAATGAGTTTTTCTTATGGTTACTTTGAACCCTGACGGTTTCATATACCACTATGCTTTCAAGACCGGAGTGACGTCTCTGACCGTAAAAGAGGACCTCAATGGAATCGAATAAACGAAAGTTTGCTATCCTCGCGGATAAATAACCACGATTTAGGGTATAGCCCATGGGTCCGCGATCTTTTCTTATCAATTCTCCACGCTGAAAGGGAGCCTTACTATCGTCCTGATGATTGACGAATGTTCTTGTAATTCACGCGTGAGAACCGTTCCACCTTGTCTCCATACCACGCAGGTCAAACTTTGGGGGTTGTTTTATGCGTCTCTGGCAAAGTGAATGCCATACTTCACTCCGGTAGGGGTTGTTTTCACCGTGGAAGAAGGAAGTGGAAGACAGCAAGAAGAATGAACGTGCGAGAGCTACAGCCAACAGAAAAAAAAAGACAGAAAAGCAAAACCCACATGGGTAAAATTGCCGGTTCGGGAGCCGTGAAATTGCGAGGGGAGTCTTAGCAAGGATTAAAACGACTCCCTTGGAAGTCGTCGGCGATTCTAGTAAAGTTAAGACGCTATTTATTCATCGGGTCCCCGAATTCTTTGCCTAAGAGTCCCGATTTCTGTACATGAGATAAACGACGCTGATGTAACGGCGGAAGCATCAGAAACTCGAAGGGGGCGTGGGAAAAGTATAACGGTGCTAATAAATGACCAAACTTTTCTCTGTCTGTCAACGAGTATATTAACCGCAAAACTAGAGCGAAAAGTATCCTCGCCGCTTTATCAGCGTCTAGACGTCGGGGAAGAAAAAAAAAATTCTTCCGAAAATTTAACGTCAGACCAGATTCCGAAAAAGCATTGCCGAAGGGTGAAGCTCCGAGGTCAGCGAGCGGCGAAAGCTCTGATTTTCACCATGTTTTTTTTTTTTGTTTTTTCCTATCAACCGAACAGATATTTGCCTACCGGTTTCTGTTCGAGATCGAAAACACTCGGGGGCGCAAAGCCATGAGACACCCCCGGCTATTAATATTTCAGCACCCGGGGATGGAGATGCTCGAGGTTGACGGTAGTCAGAATACATACGATTATAATGAGTTACCCACGTGAAATCCTTGGAGGGTCGTTATCGAAAATCAATGACGACATTTATAGAGTACATAACATACGCGTGTGGGCGTGGGTGGTTTTTGTTCGTTTTTGAATATACAAAGAATCATAAATATTAAGAGCTTCTTCTGCTTTCTCGTAAACTGGGAATTTCGGAGCATCGTATAATCCCCCAGAAGCCGCAAAGCTCGATACATTATTCATCAGTTTTTAAATAATTTAATCCCCTTGTTTGGTGGATCGATCAATCGATCTGCAGGGAGGGACGAAGAATGCTTAATTTTGAGGCTGAATTTAGTTAGTGACTGGGACATATTCAGAGATAGATTACTGTGATTCTTCGAGATCGCTGATTAAATGCCTGCAACTGAAAGTTCAGTTTTCAATCTCCCGATAAAAAGATTTCTGAATGTTATAGGGACGTAAAATCAGGACACTATGAACAAAAGTCGAGAATATTTCGGACGCGAACACTTTTCGAGCTTGTTCTGTACATCATTTTTAACAAGCTTGACAATGATTCGGGTCCAAAAGCTCTCTCATGTGTTTGCCCTGCAGAGATGAAGTATCTCAACACAAAGTGTCCCGATTTAACGTCTCAATAGTATATATATAGGTACTATTTTTAATACCTAGATTATAAAATGAGGTAAATAGTAATGTAAATTCAGCCTTAAAAAATCTGTGATATATCCCATCATTAACTAGGTCATTCAATTTAGGACTTCCGTTTCCTCAGAAATGCTGCGCCAATGTAGTCAACTGTTGCCACTCGTTTGTCGAATATGAATGTGAAACACAGATGTATAATCCATATAAGCTGAAGATTCGATGCGAAGAACCCAAAGGCCTCCCAAAAGAACCCTCAGCTGGAATTGGTACTGGCGACGGAGTAATTGAGTTACAGCAATCTCCATTTTTTTCAATGTCAGAATAGAAAGAAGAGTAGATTCACGTGAGTAATTTGTTTTACAGTGAAAAAGTTCTCAGAAATTAAGTTTGAAACAATCATTTCCCCAAAAAAGGCACTTTTTTCTAGTTGTCTGTTACTTTTTCATAAATATGAAAGTAATTTAGCTGGATACAGTTACCAGACCTGAAAAAAGTTCACGTGGAATTGTTCATGATATATCAAAGAAGATATCTGTGAACCTAGAAGTTGATTCAATAAATATTTCATCGCCATTTACATTTTGAATTCTGAAAAGTCGGTGAAAATTCGTTTTTGAGGTGATTTAAGATTTGTAAAAGGCTGCATATCGATTGAGAACTCGAGAAAAAAAGTAGTCCAAGTAAACTCATATTGTTTTATATTTGATGTCAGTTTGGTCCGATGACAAGTTCCAAGTTTCTCATCACTCCTGACTTTTCGTGACATGTATCGCTCTCATTTTGAGCTGTGCAATTGCATCATTTTTACAGATTATCACCGTTGGGCCCGAATTAGAACACTTTAAAAATCATATTCGGATTGGATCTTTGCAGATATTGATAGGTGAATGTATTTAGTAAAGAAATCCAGAATAAAAAGGTTTTCGAAAACCGCATTATTTCGGGCCTCTTTCAACCCGCACCACATCCTTAAAGTCACTCGAAAGAATTTAGAGCATCCAGCACTGAATGTGGACTCCGATATTCCGAAGGACGTACAGAAATGTGAATCCTGACATCATTCGGTTGGTCCGTCGTTCCAGATAACTCGATCTGCATCCGACCTGTCGTCGAATAACGAAATTCGTAGAAGACGTGGGTACGAGGCAAGCGAAGTACATGGATTTTGCAATTACGGTATGTTCGAGAGCGTCGCGAGGATCTCCCCATGCGTGAAATTGCACGTCTGAAAATTTCGCCGGTTCGATCAGAATTCGAAAACCTGGAGCTTCTCGAATCCAGCTGAATCTGAGTGTCAGGTGTCGTTTATAATTTGCGAAATTTCTGGAACGAAAACGGACACTCTCTCCCTGCACAATCGTCTCTTTGTACCGCGGTACCCACAACCGCAAGGGGCTTATACAGCGTTTCGGAAATTCCGCAAAGCGGCTGGAACTCAGGGCGGCTATTGTATCCGACCAGGGAAGCAAATATCACGATTTCGAGGAATCATTGAGGAAGATAGGTACAACAGATGAACAAACGACGTGTATTCCATTCCGATGGAAACTCCTATGGAGATATCGAGTCTCGAAAGCATCATTATAAGGACGTATTGGCCGTACAATCTCAACCAAAAATGATTCTCGTCGGCAAACTGAGTACTTCGTGATAAGATAAAAATCGGAAAAAAATCAACCATGATAAAGATGGTAAGAGTATTCATTTTGAATAGTAACAATGCCCGAAAGTTATAAATAAATTGTTTAAACAAAACATTGTTTAACAAATTCTGTGGTAACGTTATTTTTTTTCATCTCAAACAAATGCCCTAATTTTTCTGAACGCACATGCATTTTTTAAGAATTTTGTCACTATTTTGAAATTTCCGTTTTCGAAAATTTGTTAAGGCTGTAATTACAAAACTATTTGTTCCACGCTCCGGAAACTTCGGAATTGTAATCTACATCGTTTTTACAAAAACATATTCAAAATTCAGATTTTTTTCCCTTTTTCCAAAATTTTGAAATTTTCGAAAACGGAAATTTCAAAATAGTGACAAAATTCGTAAAAAATTCGTGTATATTCAGAAAAATTAGGGCATCTATTTGAGATGAAAAAAAAATAACGTTACCAGAAAATTTGTTGAACAATGTTTTGTTTAAACAATTTATTGATAACTTTTGGGCATTATTATTATTCAAACTTAATACTTTGATCGTCTTGATTGTGGTTGATTTTTTTTCCCATTTTTATCTTATCCCGAAGTACCTAATATTAATGACGGATACTTTTATTTATTAAGGATCAGGGGAATATTTCGATCGCCGTTAATTCGGATCATTTGATAATTCTGTTAACGAGGTCACGAGGAGGGATTCGTGGTTAAGAATTTTCTTCATCAAAATTTTGCGGACGAAGCCCAACTGTGAATTCGATTTCGGTACCTGCGTCAATTCATCGTGGTAATTGATTCAAATTCGACTGCGCAGACACTGAGTTTCCAATAATTCTCAATTACTTTATCACATTCCCTGGAGAGTTTCCAGAGGTAAAAAATACACGCTCAAATACATCGCGAAATAGTTATTTGAAGTAAATAACAAAAAAATAGAATCGTCACACGCGTTTGAAATAGATTTCCAATCAAAAGTTCAATTGCATTCCAACTCTGTCACAATCAGACGCAGCATCAAAGTCTCTGTACGTAATTTGCATGATGCAAAAATGAATAAACTGTTTCCTCG